>PITA01020109.1:0-18917 GCA_004023965.1 Spilogale gracilis | reverse complement strand
TTTACTGCAAACGGTGTATTTTCAGGAGACCTGTTATAAATGTAATCAGGTATAATATTCCATATTAAATAATTCATTTTATTTTTATTTCACTGGCCTCTCTCGTCTTCCCTCACCCTCTCCTCCACCACTACCAGCTCTGTCAGTCCCAAAGATAACCATCTGGGCATCGGACCAGGGCTTAAAAACTCTGCCAAACTGCAGTGCATCTGAAATCCATGACGTTTTTTCACCAGCCAGTGAAAAGCCTTGAGCGGCAGTCAGAGGAAAAAAGGAAAGGGAATTCACATCAGAAGCAAATGATCGATTTCTTTGCCTTCCACCCAGAAGACTGTCTGTCTTCTGGTTATTTCCCCTTTGCTAACAAAGGGGACAGTGACAGAGACTGGAGCCAGGGAAGGCCAGGACAAGTCTAAGAGAAGCAGGCTGTATCTCCTATAGTTGGGCCCTCCTTAGGCAGGGATATGATGCCAGGAGGCTTAGAGCAGCTCTAGATCATGGTTCAGGGTCCCAACCCTGGTGGATATGAGAGAAGAGGCAGAGGGATGTATAAACCAAACTAATACTGTGCAAAATTTATAAACGATAGGTTCAGGCACAAATGAAGAATCATCTAGTGGCAATGGAATAAACTACCTAATCAATTAGGAGACTCAGCAGTATGTAGAGGTCAAATGCAGAGTTTCTGGAATCAGATCACCTGAGTTCTAATCCCAGCTCTGGCACTTTCTCGCTCTGTAGCCTTTCTCATTGAATAAGCATTCATTGTTCACCTAGTAGGAGCTAGGACCTGGGCCTAATGCCAGGGATGTACTTGTTTCTGCTTTTATGGAAATAAATTCTAGGTGGAAAGATATTAGTGCACACACACACACACACACACACACACACACTCACACACCAAGAAAAATGTCAGAGAGCAATAAGAACATATAGGGGACTTCAATGATACAGTCAGAAATGACTGGGAGATCTATTTTCTAAAGTCAGCAGGGAAGACCTCTCAGTGATGACATTTAAACCTAGATCTAAATGACAAGAAGGAGCCTAAAACAGGCAAAGACAAGGAAAAGAGAGATGTACAAAGGCCCTGGGGCTTTGGAGAAACAGAAGACAGGCCAGTGTGGCAAATTACTTCTATGTGACTCCTGTTTGTCATCGGTAAAATCATCGTTGTCAGGATTAAACTCATAGCCCCATATCTGCTTGTGGTCTGTGTTCAACAAATGGAAACTGCCAGAAATATCTTCAGCATCATCACCAGTGTGACCCCATCACTGGACGTGTCCAAGCAGGGGCTGGGCTACAGGCATGGCCGGCTATATGGCCTCTGAGGTTCCTTCAACCATTAGATGCCAGGATTAGGCAAGAACAGAAAAGGTGAAGGAAGAAAGGATAAAATTGTTACACTCCAGCTTCCTGCCCAAGGCCTTTCAAAGAGGATACTGAATCATACAACAGTGTGTGGCCATCTCATTCATTCAACAAATGGCCCTTTCCCATCCCAGAGTCTATTGATTTGAATCCCCAAATGGCCCAAATCCTCACATGTAGATAGGTGACACCCTGCCTTTAGCCTTAGGTTGGCCTTCGGGAGAGAGGGGGCTCTGGGATAAAAAAAAGATTACCACAGCAGCCCTGAGAACAGAAAAGGATGATGTGTTCTCCATTACGAGCTTTAGAATGCATTAACTATTGTAAGAATGAAATAGCAACAAGGATAATTTTTGACTTTATATGCATCTCAAACCATTTTATTATTTCATGCTTAAAATGTCCCAAGCAGAAGCTTACACATCACACACACCATTGCCAATATATTTCACACACACACACGCACACACAAAAACCACCTCTAATTCTTGGCCTACTCTCTCAAAATCATCACTAACTTGTTAAGCTTTCTGAAACTCAGGATTTCAGGCTGTCAACAATGCAGTCATTGATGACAAACTTGAATTACGCATCTTTAACTTAGAAACAGAAAGGGCTACTTCTATCCAACCCTTAACCATTAAAAGTCATATCCTTTCACGTTCTTTTCTAAAATTCACTCAAATCCAAGACAAGGGTACTACAACGCTAAAGAAATGTACAGTTTTTACATTCGTGACACTACTTCATCACCGACCCCTGATGTCATACATTCATTTAGATGGTGCAAAGGACTTGAAAAAAATTGTAAACGCCACACAGAGCATAAAACAAATTAATACTGGATAAGGGCAATATAAACAATCCTAAAAACTTAAATGCACAGATATTTCTCTTAGGCTGTCCAAACTCAAGTTTGGGGAGGAAAGAAAAGAATCTTCATAAACCAAGAGATTAAGTTTATCAATATACTTTCAACATTAGTTTTTTCCCACCCAATCACTACCCCTCTCCCCATCCAGTCCTCCAAAAGGAAGAAACTTCAAGGAACAGATTAGAATTAAGTTTCTTATAGGAAAATATTCCTTTAAAAAAAATGAAAAGGCAACAAACTCAGCATAGAAAACATCCAAGGAGGATCTTTATATGTAGATGATGCCTTTGATAGGACATGAACTAAAACTCCCTATTCAACATGTAAATTTTAGAGTCCTATAAGACCTGACCACTGTCTACTCGTATTCATCATAAAAGAATCAAGAAAGTGCCTTCCAGAAAGCGAGATAGGGACTAATAGGTCCATTCAAATCCAAATTTATCTACTGGCTTTTACAACATAATTCAGCCAAAAGAATGTGATTCCCATCTCAGCTATGCAACAGCTAGCTTTTCAATGTGTTTTGGAGTAGATACCTCCGAAGTAACAGTCATAGCTTTGGTATTAAAACACTCTAAGCTGGGGCGCCTGGGTGGCTCAGTCCTTAAGCATCTGCCTTTGGCTCAGGTCAGAATCCCAGAACTCTGGGATCAAGCCCTCATGGGGCTCCCTGCTCGGCAGGAGGCCTGCTTCTCCCTCTCCCACTCCCTCAGCTTGTGTTCCCTCTCTCGCCGTGTCTCTCTGTCAAATAAATAAATAAGATCTTCAAAATATAAATTAAAAAAAACCACTCTAAGCAATGTGAGAGTCTTTAAAATTAATAAGAACTAAGTAATACATGCTTATTAAGAAACTTTAGAAAATACATATGAGCAAAAAAGAGAAAAATAGTGTCACAATGCCAAAATGAGCACTATTAATATTTTAGTGTATGCTCTGCTAAATCGTCTTGAAAAAAAATATTTCCCACATATAGGACTTCGTATTGCAAGTATTTTTTACTTAATGACAACAAGAATGTACTTCTACACACATCCATAACATTTCTGTGAATGTACAACCTTCTACTTTATGGATATACCCTAATTTAATTAGCTCCACTAAGACATGATCTGTTCAGATGCAGGAACAGAGTAGGTTAAACACTTATTTCCTAAAGTTATTGGCCCACGACATCCTTTTTTGAATTATACATCAGAACTTGTGCCCCTTCACAAATACTTTGGGAAATCATGACTTAACCAATCCTCAGTACTAGGTTTTTATGGTGTTTCCAATTTTATTCTATGATACAAATGCTGTGATCAACTTCTTTCTTGTCCATGTTTATGTATTCCTTAGGGGAAAACTTTAGAAATAGAGTTATTGAGCTAACTGGTATGCATATGGTAAAAACACGTGATAATTTCTGCCCAACTGTCCCCCAATAATGTAGAATTGTCAGTCTCTTTAAATAATATTTAAAGAAGAGACTTGAAGTTGTATGTACTCATCATATATACCCAGTATTTTTAAACGTCCATAATGACTTTTTATGGATATGGCCAAAATACCTAGTTATAAATATCAAAGGTCTTACTGTAATGGCCATTGACTCAGAAAAACTATCTAAGAATATACTACCTCACAATTTATAGAATATGACAAGCATGGATATGTTAAGTTGTCTATTCTTTTCCTCTTGGTTACATTTACATATTTTTGATATATCCTGTGCTGTTGTTTTTTTTTTTAAAGATTTTATTTATTTGACAGAGAGAGACACAGTGAGAGAGGGAACACAAGCGGGATTGTAGGAGAAGAAGCAGGCTTCCTGACAAGCAAGGAGTACAATATGGGGCTCCACCCTGGGACTCTGGGATCATAACCGGAGCCAAAGGCAGACATTTGACGACAGAGCCACCGAGGTGCCCCAAATTCTGTGCTCTTACAGAGATATTAATAATCCCTTATATCTACATTGACCTTTATACTAAGACACTTAAACAAAAAGAAATTGAAAGGAATAAAACATCCTGAGAGTGAACTTTAACACAGGATATTAAGCTGTACCCCAAAGATCCTTAAAGTTACACAACTGTAGCTACATATTTAGAGCCAAGACTGTAATAACGAAAATCTTTACCAGTCAACTGATACCACTATCAAAGAGGGAAAGGGTGTGTCTTAAATATGTATCTCTATTAATTTATACGTTATTTACAGTACATATTTTTGCAATTTCAAATAATTAAATAGAATCCTAACATAATATAAAGATGGCTCACACAGCAAAAACAGAGTTTAGGTTCCTTTTTTGTTTTTAAAGTGACACTGGATATAATTTTATACCTCAAAGTAACTCTCAAATTTACTTAAGTATAGTGTTCACACCCAGGGCGGAGTTCTGTGTAATTTCCAAAGTTCAGAAAGGCCCTGCCCGCAAAAATATCTCCCCTTAGAGCCTGCCTCAGAATCGTATTAGAAGCTTTTTAAAAATACAGAAATTATTCAACATGTCTGGACTAGAGACAGTGCATCTGCATTTTTTTTAAAACTCCCCAGTTGATTCATTTATACAGTCAGAGTCAAAAAGCACTCAGTCATACAAAAGATTCAGGGAGAGAGTAGTATCCTTAGATCCCCAATTTAAATGTTCCTATGAAAAGCATCAATCTGTCTTAGGGGACCCATGTGAAAAACGGTATCTTCAGAACACTCATAAAAAGTTCCAAAAAGGAAAGCAAAAGTAGGGCACTTGTTGACCCAACCCTGACCACCAAAAAGAGACGGGGGTGAGGATATACAGTAATGGAAGCTAAACTCAAGACCTACCTTGCCAGAAACTGCTACTTCATATTTTAAGCACGGAATCCCTTCAACTTCATGAAACAGACCAATAAGAAAAAAATTGCTCAGCTGTGTGTCTGTGTGGAAAGGGGTAGTCTCATCAAAGAAATGCATGCAACCCCAAGTAGGGGTTTCCCCAAGCAATGCCCATCAACATACAATAAGACCAAAATGGACTGGCAATTAAGAGGGGGGATACTCAGAGACAATACCTTACCTTTTACAATATAAGAATCATTTGACAGAACTGTGTTTCTCAAAAGAAGTTTGTCTCACAAGAATAGTGCAAAAACAAGCCAAAAAACTTTGTATTCTAAGTAGTTTATACATAATAATCCATCATTTTCTTAAGCTTCCGTTACCTACCAGATCTGGACTTAATGATGTCACTGAACTCATTCTGCCCATCTTCAGGCCTGGCCTCGTGTTCTCCATACTTGGCCATCGTTGCTGAGTTTCAAATTAATCCAGAGACTGTATTAAATCCTCTTCTTAAGACTTCCAGTTTTTTGTAATGGTACAGCTCAATATCAATACCTAAAAAGAAAAGGGGATGTATTGACTTAGAAAAAAAAATGTATACATACATTTTTTGTGTATGTATACAAAAAAGTATACATATACATATACATATAACCATTCATTCAGCAAATATTTATTCAGCATTTTCTATTTGTAAGGCACTGATCCGGGAAATGGGGATATGACTAAAAAAGAGACCCAGACTTTGCCATTATGAAGTTTATAGACACTAAGCTGTTAATTCTATCAATATAATACTGATGTTACAAATGTACAAATGAGAAGCACAGAGTAATATGAGCATACAGCAGATGAAAAGGACCTGCCCTGGGCAATTAGAGAAGGTTTTCTTGAAGAAGTGACATTTGAGTCAAGCCTTCAATCATGAGAAAAAATTAATTAGCAAAAGAAAGAGGTGGGAAGAGAAAAAGGGAAGAGTCTTCCATGTGAAGTGTCAGGAGGAATCATGGAGCATTCAAGAGGCTAAGCCAATGTCTTTGGAGAGAAAACAGCCAAGACAGAAATCTGGCAAACTAGGTCAAGTAGGTAGACACGACCAGCGATAGGGTATTGGAGACCAAGTTAAGGTTCTTGATCTTTCTCCAAAGGGGAAGGGGGGGGGGGTCCAATAGATGGTTTTAAGGTGGGAAGTAACATGATCAGATCTGCCTTCTAAAAAGATCACTCTGGTTTGTAGGTGGACCAGTAAGATGAGTAGGGAGCCACAAAGACTATGGCAGAATATAGGAATTGTTCATTCAAGAACCTAAACCATGGGTACATAGGTGTTGAATAAAAATTTATTTCAATTTCTCAAATAATATATTTGAAATTTTTCATAACAGAATTTTGGGAAAATTATTCCTAACTTTAACCAGTGATCAAACTTCATAGGACCAATCACGGGGCACCATGTGATACAACGGGAACTATACCACATCGTCTATGTAGTATCCTCACGAAGCTGATCCTGAACAGGCAAATCTAGGCTGTGGACAGTCTTAATGATCTGGACAGCTTAAAATTATCAATGTCGTGAAAAACGAAAACACCTTGGGGGGGGGCGGGGAATTGTGGGCTAAAGAAGATTAAAGAAACATGACAACCCAGTATAATCTTTGACTGAATTTAGAATTTAAAAAATAAACGTTTTGGGTATAATGGGAAAAATATGAATTGAGCTATATATCAGACAATATTTTTCTATCAGTATTAAAGTTCCTTAGTACTGGTTCATGGTTTTGTCATTATACAAGTGAATATCTTTGATTATAGGAGACACCCAATGAAATATTTACCAATGGAGTGTGATAACTTCAACTTCAGTTCAAACAGGAATGCATACACTCATCTGTCTGTTTATGTACAGGTATCTCTCTACCTATACACACACATGCAGTGGGAGAGGGAGGGAGAGAGAGAGAGAAAGCAAATGTTGGAAAATGGTAAGTGGAGAGAAAGCATATGGGTGTTCACTCTTCTTTCTAGTATAATATTACAGGCAGGAAATGACTATGGTCTAAAAAAAGCTACATGGAAAGAAATGGGTAGACACATGGGATATTTAAATATCAAATACAGAAGGTGAGTAGCATTGGGGGACTGACTGAATATGAGTTGTTCAGAATACTAAGGTGCAAAATGACTGCCCAGGTTTGGTTTGGGCAACTGTGTTGAGGGTGAGTCACTCACTGAGCTGGGAACACTGGCAGATAAGCCACTGGCGGAAGAAATCATCCATGTGGTTGGACTTGCTGAGTTTGAGGTGCCTCTGAGTTATATAAGGGCAGATAACAAAGACAGTTGGATAGATAGGTCTGATCTCGAAAATGGTCTGGAGTCAGTAAGAATCTGGATAGTTACACATTATACCCACGGACACAGATTTTATTCTAGAAGGTACATCATATGAATTCCACAGACTAGAGCTAGCACTCAATAAAATAACTTTGAAGACTGTATTTTATTTATTTGAGAAAGAGAAAGAGAGAGCACTGGAGCAGAGAGAGAAGGGGAATGGGAGGGAGGAGGAAAGAATCTCAAGCCGACTTAGCACTGAGCTCGGGAGCCCATCATGGAGCTCCAGGCGGGCTCAGTCTCACAAACCTGAGATCATGACCTGAGCAGAAACCAAGAGTTGACGCTTAACCGACTGAGTAACCCAGATGCCCCAGCAATAAAATAATTTTAATCCTTAGTAATTAATTAGCATCATCTTCAGAGTTTAAAGAATTGAGGATCCTACTCAGCACAACCAACTTATCTTTAAGAATGTCAACAATGAGGGCACCTGGGTGGCTCAGTGGGTTAAAGCCTGTGGGTCCTGGGATCTAGGCCTGCATCCAGCTCTCTGCTCGGCAGGGAGCCTGCTTCCTCTCTCTCTGCCTGTCTCTCTGCCTACTCGTGATCTCTCTGTCAAATAAGTGAATAAAATCTTTAAAAAAAAAAAAAAAAAGAATGTCAATAATGAGAGCTCTGCATTGCCCTAATAGTTCCTGGAATATATTGTCCCTACAACCCAAACAGAATCAGAATTCAATTTTAAGTTCAACAACTTGGCTATCTTAACAGTCCCTTAAGTGGACCCCAAATGCCCATTAAATAAATTAATTATTTAGTTGGGAATATAACAATCAACACATTCAAATATTAACCTGCAAATAATGGACATTAATTTATATGTTACAACATATATCAAAATAAGAGTTTACTGCTAGCTAGGATTAGGCAACTCAATCATTTAATTCAAGGACGCACCATGTGATATTATTTAATAATATGCTTCATTTGACATACTTATATAATACTATTTTATATGTTAAATTATCTGTAACATTCAAAGAAATACTTTATTATTTTATATGTAAAAAAATTATTATATATTTTTTCCTGACCAGTTGGAAAAGGGTGTTTTCTAACAATAAAGAAGTCAAAATTACCTTGGAAAAAATGTTTTAAAGTATTTAACAGTTTGAAGCAGAAGAAAACTGGTGGACTACTAAAGATTTAGGAAAAATTTGCTCTCCTACAGAGAGGACCATGTGAATGAAATCATCAGTCTGCCAAATTTGGAGTATAAAAAACTCTTTCTCATTTTTTTATATTGCTCTACTACACTTAAGACTTTCAGGATTATTATGCGATTAAGTTTCTTGTTGGGGATACCTACCTGTAAAAGATTTGTTGAATTCTTTTTTTTTTTTTTTTTTTTAAAGATTTTATTTATTTGACAGAGAGAAACACAGCCAGAGGGGGAACACAAGCAGGGGGAGTGAGAGAGGGAGAAGCAGGCTTCCTGCCAAGCAGAGAGCCCGATGTGGGACTCGATCCCGGGTCTCCGGGATCATGACCTGAGCCGAAGGCAGTCGCTTAACCAACTGAGCCACCCAGGCGCCCCAAGATTTGTTGAATTCTTAAGTTCATTTTAATATATTCAAGAACTTAAAGCTTTGTTCAGAAGAATGCATATAAAATTTTATTACGGAAAATCAAGTTGGTCCAACAAAAATTCTTTACTGGAAAGCAACTGACTATTCCCTTAAGAGATATTCTGATACTGTTGCTTCATAACTAGTCTTGGCCAAGGGTCTTCACTTCAACACTTGCCAAAGACCCTCAGTACTCCATAAAAAAGAAAACTAAGCTGTTTACACAGGACTTCATTTGCATGTGAATATTTATCACAGATTTTTTATTTTACCACTCTAAGATAAATTTCTCAAATTTTCTCTTCCTGATCATCAAAATCCCTTATATGCTACAAAGATACAGCAGAAAGAGGACCAGAGGACAAGAAAAGAATAGGAAGGAGGGAAAATCACAGAAGGCCATTTGAAGAGTGAGAGCCTGTTGCTAGGAATGGGCAGGGGACCCCAGGCTGAGTAGCACACAGAAAAAGATACCTCCTGCTAAATCACTAAATGCTGCAGCTATTTATAATTGGTTGTCAGGAGACAGAATCTAAGTTTCTTCAGGGACACTGTGTCTAGGGATGGGCCTTCCACTGGCACATCTATAGAGTGTAAGAGAGGCCATCTTCCACACAAAGTTGGGCGAGAAACTGAGAATACATGAATGGGATATTATTGCCTTAGAAGCTTTAAGCCCTATACAGTTGTCATTATTGTTACCACTGTTCCAGATCTCTGTTCCCCCAGAATTAATGTTTTGCAAAGTTTAGCCAGATCACTCAATGAAACCAATATACTCAACTCTACATTCAGCAACTTTCTTCAGAACGTGTCTGGCTGTCACATGGAACAGAAACCATCCGTGTGTGGCAATAAACTTGGGGGTGAAAGAGTAGGGGTGGCCTTAAAGGTAAAGCTAATGTTTCCATTTCAAAACAATATGGCAATTAGACAATGTAAGAACACAAGTACGTTCACAGTGTGTAATTATGATGGAAATGCCGTACAGGTCCTTGGGCTTAAACAACCCAAGCAATTTAAACTAGAAACCAAAACCTAGGAATGTTGAAGATACTGGGAAGGGAAGCAAAGGGGCCAAGAATTTGCCACTCTGCTTAAAACAGAGTACAAGAACCGCCCAGTGCCAAGAACTGCCATTCACTCTCGGAAACGCTCCAGGGGAAGGTTAGCACTACGGTGATTAATACTGTTTACAGGGGCAATAAATTTTAGGCAAACACCCAAAGGAGAGTTAAAGAGCTGTCTCCTCGGTCCCATAAACTCGGGTAGAGGGGGCGGGGAATGACGGCGCGTAAACCGTGGCCCTGGCCGCCGGGTACTCTGGAAGCTAAAGCTCCCACGAGCTTCTCATTCTTCCAGCCCTCGCCTGACCCACTGCGCTCCCCGCAGACCGCGGCCCCCACGGCCACCAGCAACAGTGGGGGGGGGGGGGCGGCAATCGCACTTCTGAGGCCCGTGCAGGTTACAAATGTACTGGATGCGGCTATTGCCGCGGGTCCCAAAGGCCACGAGACCCGGCCCCAACCCGGCCCCGGAGAGAATCGAAGCTTAGGCAAAGTCCGTGCGTTCCAGCTCCAGCAACCAGTGCACTGATCGTCCCTAACGAGGCATGGGGAACTGACCCGCGAGGCCCCGGCGACCCAGGTGACCTCGAGGCTGGGAAAGAGGAGACTTGCCCCGGAACAGCCCAGAAAGAGGAGCCGATCGCCCCAAGTTAGACCTGGGGCTCTCCAGTTCAATCTAAAACAAAGTGCGGGTCCCCAGGCTCTTGGAGGTTGGGCACGTTTTCTCCTTCCCTGGAAACAATCCTGAAAGAGTAATCGGGGGCTTGGAAGGAAAAAAAAATTCTCCCGTAACAGCGTGCCTTCTAAAAGTTGCACAGCCTAAAATTCGTGCTTTGTTGGTTTTATAAGTGGCCTTGGGCAACCAGAGCCTCGGACCCAGGGCCAAAGGGGGACACGAATTACTTTACCTGATGGAGCAAGTGATGCCAAGAGTCCGGGAAAGTAGAAGAAGCTACCGTAGGGACTAAGCACCGACTGGCGGCCCCTGTCCCCTCCCCGGAGCCCCACCCTCAGGAGCAGCAACGGCGTGGAGGGCAAACACGTTTCCTGCCAGGCGGCAGGCTGCGAGCCGCTCCCCTGCCCGTCCACCACCCTGCCACCCTGTTCCCACCCTCTCCAGGCGGACACCTCGGGCCCCGCCCTCCTGAGGCCGAGGAGTGTGTCACAGGCCTCCGAGGAAGCCACGTCCCCTCTAGGAGATCACAGCGCAAGGCACGCGACCCTCTCACGCAGAGGGGGAGGAGGGCTGGGGAGCCCCGCAGCTGCACCGCACGGGTCGGGTGCATCTGCTCCCAGATTGCGAGAACCTCCGCGTCCCAGCTCTCTCCACGTTTATGGCACCCTTCCACCCGCCGAGGGGAGTTGAACTCAGGTTTCGAGAAAAGTGCAGGCGAAAGTTGGTGACATCTTAGACTCAAACTTGAGAAGGAGACCGGGACTCAGGGTAGGAGCCGCAGGAAGTCCATCCTCCCCGCAGCCCACGCCCCACCGCCCCGGGGCTGCGGTCACCTCTCATCGCCCGAGGCGGAGACACTGCACCGGCTTACCTGGTCCCGGGACCGGCGGGCCCGCGTCGCCTGCCAGCCGCCACCGCGTCGCGAGCGGGCGGAGGGCTCCTCCGGGCGTGTTTGGGTCTTAGTGATCGCGGGGGAGGTGTGCAAGCGTGGGTTCTATAGGGCGACGTATTTTAAAAAGGAAATGCGAAGAACCAGACAAATCCGAAAGAAAAGAAAAAATTTTTTGACACCCGTTTGAAACAACGCCCCCGACTTGTGCAATCTTCCTGCCCCGGTAGTTCCGCCAAAAACAAAAACAGAACGGCCCAAGTGCAAACCTGGAATGGGCGCGCAGGCAACCAAGTTTCCCAAACACTAGAGAGTTTTCCGTCTGCAGAAGTGACCCAAAAGAAAGGAGGTCCCGCTCGCCGTGGTGCCCCAATCGGCTTCGGGAGCCAGAAGCTCCTCCTCGGCCCTCGGCGGGAGAAAGCCCGCGGCCCGCGGCGGCTGCCCGCTCCCGTCCGCCGAGGAAAGGCGACTCCACAACTTTGTGAGCGAGCGGCTGCTCCCCGGCTCCTCCTCCGCCGCCGCCGCCGCAGCCCCCCCGCCCCGCCGCCGGCCGGCCCCTTTGTCGGAGAGCGGCGCCGGAGGCTGAAGAGGGAGGGGGCGCGCGGCCGAGCGGGGGCGCCCTGCAGCCCCCTCCCCGGGGAAACGGACTCGCGTGCGGGCACCCCGGGGCTCGCTCTCCCCCGGGAGGAGGCGGCCGAGCGGGACCACTCCCCCAGCCGGCGCCGCCCCCGGCGCTCCCGCTCCCGCTGGGCTCTCGGCCCCCGGCCCCGCCGCTGCAGGCCCCGCAACTTTGTTCCGGGAGAGCAGCCTCTCTCGGCTCGGGTTCGGCCCCGACCCTGGCGGCCACCGCGGGAACGTGGCGCCCGGGGTCACCTGACCGCGCGCCCGGTCAGTCGGCGCCCGCCCGGCGCTCGGCAGGCTTGGGGTGCTCGGCGCGGCTCCCGGTGCGTGCGGCGCGCCGGCAGTGAGATTGGACGCCTCGCACAAACACGATCCCCTTTATTCAGATTACCCGAAAATGGGAGTCACGCCCCCACCCCAGGCAACCCGGGTAGTTGGGGTGATTTACCTCTTCAAGAGGTAAAGCTCCATTTGCCCCCTCCGCTCACCCCATCTCTGATTGCTGAGGTTCCTGAATTATAAGTCCTAGTTCCAAGGGTGTATTTATTTTAGCTTTCTTAGTGTCGTTTTTACTGTGAAAAACTTGACACTTTGTTTTATATTCGGTCATGCCTACAAATTGTGCCTGTGGCGGCCTTATTTTTCTATTTTTCCAATATACACACATACAAATATGGAGAATAACATATTTCATCTCTCATGTGTTCCTATGATTCTCTCACAGGATCATCACACTTCGCGGTGGGGGGGGGGGTCAGCAACCTAAGTTCTTAGTTCGGAAAAAGAGAAAGGATGATTGATAAGCTAGCAGGCCTGGCTTATTGCTGGTTTAATATTTGAAAGTTAATTTACAATTTAGCAAAAATAAAACACTAGGGGATTTAAATGCCTTTTCTCTCTCTCTCTTTCTCTCTCTCTCTCTCTCTCTCTCTCTCTCTCTCTCTCTCTCTCTCAGAATTCACTAGTTTATTAGTTACAAAGTGAACGTTTCCCCAGTTCCTAAATGCTGTTAGAGGGGTCAGAGGTCTTGAAAAATAGTGTTCTTCATAAACTCTCTACTTTGGTTCCTTCCTTTGGGGAATTTTCTTCACATAACCCCACAATACATCTAAATGATGAACTTGAAATGGACATAATTTATCCATTGACTTTCATTGGTTCATTCATTCAGCAAATGCCAATGTATGGCCTGCCAGTTGCATCTGCCCTGTGAATGAAAAATCGGATAGAGATCTTGCCTTAAAGAATGTCACATCTAGCAAGTTAGATAAGGCCTGTAAACATGCAAGGAAAGGCAAGATCAGTGATAAGTGCCATAAAAAAAAAAAATAGATGAAGTGCTACTTGAGTCTCTGTATCAAGGGAGACTGAGGTTTAACTGGACAGACCCTTAAAGCTGTTCCTCATACACTGTATCCTCTTGGTTGAGTTGATGCCTCCTTTAAAATAAAACCACATTGAAGCATTTAAGGATTTAAGCATTTAAGGATTTCCTTGCTTGAAAGGATGAAGTGAAAAGCACTTTGTAAATCGCAAAGTGCTGGACAAATGTTACTTTATTTAACTCAAAGTTTTTGAAAAACACAGTTGCTAGGGGATCTAGAATTTTCAAACCCTGAGGGGATGTTTAGTTAAAGCTTTCCCAAAGGCCACAAGGAAAGAGTCCTAAGAATACAATCACCATCTGTACAGGATTGACCTCGCCCACAGCCCCAGCCTCCGTGGCTGATGGTGCATTACCTGGAAAGTGTGCCCTGTTTCTAGCCCTTCTCCCACATGCTGATATTCTCTGTAGGCCAGGGGCAGAGACCAAAAACTTCCTGTTGTTGAGATGACCAGGAGGTCCAAGCCGGTCCTACTCCCTGTTTCCTTTGCAAGTGAAGAAAACACATTTAGTGGAAGATTTTAACACAGAAGGCTTCGTTCCCATACAGCAGTCAGTGTGATCTTCCTTCCCAGCCTGGGAAACAAGTTGTGTGAAAAGTGGAAACCGACTATCCGACAGTAGGTAGCGATTAGTACACCTGCAACCAATATTCCAGCTGGGGTCTGTGCACCAGGGACATTGGCTTGTAACGACAGTACTCAGTGGGTTTTGTCTCCCCACCCCAAAGAGCAATGTAGAGTATCACTTCCCAAAGTGATGAGAAGGTGGCCCGGGATCTACCATTAACATAGATTCTGAATTGCCCCACAGTCACCACAGAACAGTAAATAATAAAGAAAACTGAACTGATGCCCCTGGAACAAAGCCCTTGACACAGGAGAAAATAATTATGAGTAGTGTATATAGAGATTCAGATATGGAAATAGATGCATGTATATATAATAGAGAGACATGTTTCTACATAGATATTGCTCATATGTAGGGAACTGCATCCTAATGTAAGAGCAGGAAACTTTCTTACTAAACTTTGCATGTAATGAATATGGTATGTATGGCAAGAGTATATAAATGTAGTTACTCTTTAAACAACAGAAACATAGGGAAATACATAATGTATAAAAAAAAAAAAAAGGAACTCCTTTAGCTTCACGTTTGGTGTTGACTATGAATTAAGACACGGAAGCCTGTAAGAAGAGACAGGGGCACCTGGGTGGCTCAGTTGGTTAAGCAACTGCCTTTGGCTCAGGTCATGATCCCGGAGACCCGGGATCGAGTCCCACATCGGGCTCCCTGCTGCTCCCTCTCTCACTCCCTCTGCTTGTGTTCCCTCTCTGGCTGTGTTTCTCTCTGTCAAATAAATAAAATCGTCACAAAAAAAAAAAAAAAAAAAAGAAGAAGAAGAGAGACAAAGGTTTTTGTTTGTTTGTTTTTTTAAAGATTTTATTTATTTATTTGACCGAGAGAGATATCACAAGTAGGCAGAGAGAGAAGGAAGCAGGCTACCTGCTGAAGAGGACCAGATGCGACCTCAATCCCAGGACCCTGAGATCATGATCTGAGCCAAAGGCAGAGGCTTTAACCCACTGAGCCACCCAGGTGCCCCCCCTTTTTTTTAAAGAGAGAGACAAAGTTATAAGGGGGTTCATCTTTTCTTACCTTTTCCAGGTCAAGAAAGTGGCATATATATAATAGACACCAGAATATTTTCTAAATATTGCTGCTGAATTCTTCAGTCGAGTATCTAGTATTTATTGTACAAATTGAAAATAGGTACACATAAAATAAAATTCTTTGTGATACAATTAAGGAAACTAATAGTAATGCATGAAACTTTTAGAGAATAATTAGAATGAAAGCAGAGTTTCTCACAATTTAGTGAACTTTAGAATCACTCGGGGTACTATTTTATTTTTTTATTTTTTTTAAGATTTTATTTATTTATTTGACAGAGAGAAACACAGCTAGAGAGGGAACACAAGCAGGGGGAGTGAGAGAGGGAGAAGCAGGCCTCCCACCAAGCAGGGAGCCCAATATGGGACTTGATTCCAGGACTCCAGGATCATGTCCTGAGCCAAAGGCAGCCGCTTAAGGACTGAGCCACCCAGGTGCCCCAACAAACAATTCTTAAAGTTAGATGAGGATGATTGGGGAATCTCACTTAGAGCCACTGTTCCCTAAGGTGCTGCCCTCAAATGGGCCACTTTGGATGACTGGAGGAGCTGGAAAATTGCCCCGCGAGAAAAACATTGCCCACTGGATTGATCATAATTTCAACATGCTCACAGATTAGCCTTATCTCTTTGAATTCAAGTGTTTTGTTCAGTTGCGGATCACCCTTGAAGTACCAAGGGTCATTAACACCTCAGGAGCATGCTGGGCAATTCAACCTGCCCTATGGTACAGAGCCTGGTGGGTTCTGACCAAATGCTCTGCAGAAGTCCTCTGGCAGGAGGGCAGGGAAAAGAGGACTATTGACGTTAGGGGAGTTGAAATGCAGGGTCCAAAGACACTATGGACAAAATAAAAAGACAAAGCGGTTAAGAAGATAAGAGCAACTGATTGAACAAAAGGAGAGAATAAAGGAGTCCCCAAAAGAGAAGGAAGAGGTAAGGAGAGAGTGCAGGGTACACCAGGACCCAACTCTTCACAGTGTACTGCCCTTGAGAACCAAAAGCCTTCCGAATCAAAGTAGTGTCCTATGTTGGCATTGTCAGTCTTGTTACTTTTATTTTATTTTATTTTTTTAATATTTTATTTATTTGACAGAGAGAAACACAGCCAGAGGGGGAATGCAAGCAGGGGGAGTGAGAGAGGGAGAAGCAGGCTTCCCGCCGAGCAGTCAGCCCGATGTGGGGCTCAATCCCGGGTCTCCGGGATCAGGACCTGAGCAAAAGCAGTCGCTTGACCAACTGAGCCACCCAGGCACCCCAGACTTGTTACTTTTAGTTGGTTTCATGTACTTTGTATAATTTTGTGATGTTGGTACTAGAAAGGATTTTACAGTTTCTCCTTCAACCTGCTAACTGTGTGGCTAAAGAAACAAATGACAAAGACGTAAAACAGGCTAGGGAGTGCATTTAGATAAAATTAAAATCTACTGGGGAGAAAATGTCCAAATCACTGAGAAGTAAAGAGAGCATTGCTAGGTTATGTAAGTTCATTGTTAACTTGCAAAAGGAGCATGAGGAGGAGAGCAGAAGACAGAGTTGCTAAAAGCAAATGAGTTGGATTTAAGTTGCCTGAGTGCTAGTTATTGAATTGACAGTTATTAGTTGTATGAACGTGTGGAACTTGCTTCACCTTTAGTTTCCTGTCTAAGAAATAGAAAGAATACCTCCCTCAAATGTTTTGAGAATCAAATGAGTTATTTGATATGAAGCATTTATCACAGTACTTGTTTTTTTTTTTTTACTATTATGTTCCTTCCTCTATTTTAACTCAAGATGATATGCTGCCATTTTGTGATATCTTCATTTATTTTTTTATTGAAAACATTTCTGGAACTCCCATTGTCTGCTCAAAGTCTGGGTGTAGCAGTGGAAATAAGCCTCAGTGGTTATCTTCAAAAAGCTGCTGTCTAGTGAGAGAGACCAACAAATAACTAGACCATTGTAAGTTCCTATGGGTACATCAGTATGGCCAAGATGCAACATGACCCGGAAGAGGGACATGTAACCCAATAGGAGTACAGAGACAGGGGATATCAAGAATTGACACCTGAGTCAAGCCTTAACAGATGAATAGGAATCCTGAAGGACATCTGTTGTTTTGCCTCTGCCCAGCATCTTTCCCTTCTTTGTAAAGGAACATTACCCTTTCCTTTGGGTAATTGTCCTCCCCTGCTCCAATCAAATTTTGTAGGGCTGTCAATCACCTTTCTACTCAGCCTTGGGGTAGGCTCATTACTCAAGAACAGCCAACCACAGGCTTCAACCCCAGGCATAATGGGACAAAGGGAGATCTATTCTACACCCACATATGTCCTTCCAGAGGAATTCCCAGAATAACACTGGAAGGGAAAATTCTCTTTTTTCTCTTTGGAATTAGTACACTGGAGTAACATAAGATTGAGACTACCCACAGTCCCTCCATGACCCTTTCCTGCACCCTCCCCCCCCCCCACTAGCTGGAGTTTTATACCTACAAAAGGAGAAAAGGAAACCATTGCACAAGGAGCTGAAAAAAAAAATACAGAGAAAATCTTGAGGATGCAAGGGTCCCTGGTTTCCAGACACAGAGGCAGTTCCCCCTTTTTAACCCCTTTTTAAATGAATGTTAGTCTGTGTTGAAATTCTGTCACTTGCAACTACCCAAGCCCAGTCTAAGGTTAA
Source organism: Spilogale gracilis (assembly GCA_004023965.1). Taxonomy (NCBI): domain Eukaryota; kingdom Metazoa; phylum Chordata; class Mammalia; order Carnivora; family Mephitidae; genus Spilogale; species Spilogale gracilis. Next base: position 916 of record PITA01020109.1, on the reverse strand, counting down.
AAAGTAACCAGGAAAAGAGGCCCAGATGAGTTCTTGAGGATAAGAAAGAACATAGGGTTTGTATGTGTGGTGCTCAGTTTCAGAAGGAATATTTCTTTTCGTTGAAGTCCTGCTTGATCCCCTCCCCCCAACCCCCAGTTCCCTAGAGACAATACTAGACATGCTAACCCAGATTCATCCACCTTTACCTGGTAAGGTAGGATCACCATTGAGATTATTGAGATTTTCAGGCCATCTGCATATATTTCATCTGCCTAGATTGTGCCTCATATTGGAACTGAAACATGTCCTAAATCATAACCTGTTTGGCAAGAACCCTAACCCCATGGGGCGCCTGGGTGGCTCAGTTGGTTAAGGGACTGCCTTTGGCTCAGGTCATGATCCCGGAGACCCGGGATCGAGTCCCACATCGGGCTCCCTGCTCTGCGGGAAGCCTGCTTCTCCCTCTCTCACTCCCCCTCCTTGTGTTCCCTCTCTGGCTGTGTTTCTCTCTGTCAAATAAATAAAATCTTAAAAAAAAAAAAAAAAAAGAATCCTAATCCTTAGCCAAGTCCACCTGCTGTCTACCCCGGGCCAGGCTTCAAACTCCGGGATGCACCCTCAGTTCTACTTACAGGTAGATAGAGCCCTGCAGCCCTGAGAATCCAGCCTGCGTTGGGCTCCTCCTGCTGCAGTACAACTCTGTAGAGAAGAAGGTTTAATTAGGGGAGGTCAGGGATCCTGATGCCCCTCTGGAAGCCAAACATTCCATTATCCAGCTGGCTGATTTGAAACCAGCCTAGACTGTCTCCACAGCTCCCCTTTCCTGGACTCCTCCCTCTGGGCAGCAGCCTTTCTGTATTGTGGAAAGATGGCCAGAATGACTTAAACCTGAGCCTAACCAAGTGATGAAATTAACCAACCGGCCCTCCATTCT
>PITA01020108.1:0-35723 GCA_004023965.1 Spilogale gracilis | reverse complement strand
ATTTGAAAGGGAACCAATTAAATACTCCATCACAAACATCCTGACAAAGATGTCAGAATGGGCATTGTTAAGGGTATAACAAGAGAAAGACACCAGCCATGGAAAAGCAAACAGAAAAGTAGCTGACAACAGAAGGCCACGCACTGCAGGCTAGACACGTTGCAAGGTGGAAGGGCGGGAGAAGCAGTGGCAGGCGACTTCCCCTGGGCCAAGAATGAGGAGTGATGCAGATGCTTAAAGGCATTCACGTGAGCATCTGTCCTGGAGAGCTAAACAGCAGATCCCGTGTCCTTGGTCTGAATGCTGCTCTCTCCCTACCCCCCTGCAGGGGGTTTTGCTGTAATACTGCGCACACAATCTCTGTGGGCAGGGACTTAGGATCAAGGTCCAGTTTTCCTGCAGAAACGAGAGCCTCTCATTGTGACATCTTTTTTTTTTTTTCCTTCCTTGAAGAGATGTCCTTTTGCTACTAAAACAGAAGCTGCTGAGCATCAGACAAGGCTTCCACAGACTGATGAACTTCCCCTGCAATAGCAGGAACCCTGGATGGCTGCTTCCGCTGGTGTGTGTCATAACACTTTACATTAAAAAAACAAAACCTCCCCAAACCCAAACCCCATAATGCTGTACATCTCATCGTATCTCCTCGGACACACTCGGGTTCCATTCACAAATTTCCCTTTGGAAATAAGCTGTAAAAGCCATTCTCATGGTCCACTCCTTGTGAAAAGTTGAGAAGCAGGTCTGTATCTCAGCACTAAAGGTTACAGGAAGCACTATTTATTGACTTTGGAAAACTTTATCACCTTGCAAATTATATCCTCACATTAGTGTTTATGACAGCTTGTCACTGTCCCATTTCCCCCCATGCCAGGGCCCACTGTGGAGTCAGGAGTAATCAGCATTAGTATTTCAGCTTCCGCTAGTCCAGTAAGATTAAGGTCCTGGAAAGGATGCAGGACAACGGATGCTTAGTGTAACTCTTAAACCTGATGTGCCTTCAACAAGTTGGCCTTCCCAAGGCCCATACAATTTATACAAGGTTTAGCATTTACCAATTTTCGAACTAACAGCTAGGACCAACTAAGCATAGAACAAATGTCTAATTTGAATGAAGTTTAGTTATAACAAGGTTCCCAATTCAAAACAAATCTAAAGGAGTAAATCACATTCCAGCCCAAACCAGGACTGGAACAGGCTCTACTGCAGAGAATGAAATTGTCTCCACATCCGTGCAGTGGCCAGTCCTGCTCAGGAGCAGGCCCCTAATGGCCTGGACTCCAAAGAGGGAGGCGAGCAGCTGCTGTCCAGACCATGCACTCCTAATCCATTGTACGCTGAATTCTATTTTCCTCAAGCTGAACGCTGGATGACAGGCACTGTATTCAGGAGTGACCAAAGGTTCTGAGCAAATCATGTTTTTGCTTAGCGATGGACCAGGCAGACTGTGGCTTAACTGTCCATAACTGTTGAGGCTTCTTCCTTTTCCATTTGGGTTGGCAGAATACAACTCAGGTTACTTCTGGGCTACTGAAGAAGTTTGCAGGAATGGGGCTCAGATCATCTTTATTAGGTAAGGTATCTGTACAGAGGGCCCTGTCAGTGGGGAGTAGGTGGAAGGAAGTGGGGAGGGAAGCATCTGCCTAGCTCCCTGATTCTCTTAGAAGATAGGGTTCATGCTCATTATCCTAAAAGATGTTCAGAAATTTTCTCCTTAAAACTCAAATGCAGATCCAAAGACCACTTGAAGCCTAGACAAATGGTGATAGTTCTAGAGCCGGCTCTGCAGGGGAGAGGGCTCCCTGCCTTCTTCAAAGCACTGCATGTCCTGGGCAAATGACTCCTGAACGGCTCCTTGCTCTCCCCGCCACCTGTCATCTGGTTACCTTCAGGGGCTAGAATTCCTTTCTCTCCATCTTTGCACTTTATTCCAAAACAAGATTTTGGTTTATCAGCAAATGTCACGCATCTCTAAGTTCGTTAAAATCTTTTTGATCAAATGCAACTGAAGTAATAGAATTAACGCATACAGTATTCTGAATTTCAAAGTTAAATAAGTGTATGCCCCTAATGGGTTATGTTTTGACTATTCCTGAATTTTCACATTCACATCCATTTTCGCGTTTGAACAGTTCAGTTGGAAGCCCTGTTGAGATTTTAAAAATAAAATTGACTTCTTAAAAATATTAAGTCTCCCATTCATAACCATGATATTTTTCTCTGCTTTTTTCTATCCTTCAATAAAATTTTATCTCCTCCAATAAGACGCCAACATGCTCGTTAGACTTTTTTCCCTAGGTAATGTTTTAAAAAACTGCTATTGTGAATATCCATTCCCCCCCCACCCCATAAAATTTTTCAATTGAATATTGCTGTTCATATATGAATCTTATTTTTAGTCCCCTTTCTGAACTGCTTTCTTTGGTTCTGATGGCTTGTGAGTTGTCTTTGATCTCGGTAGATATTTCTTACAAATAATACTGTTCTCACTTCATAATAATTTATATCACCACTTTTTCTTGTCTTAGTAATTGTATTGACACAGACCAAAAACAATAGCAGTAGTAAAGGGTATCCTTGCTTAATCCCTGTATGTCTAGTATCTTATCCCTGAATATACTTGAGATACTCTTTTAACAAGTCCAGGAATTTCTATTTTCTAAGTTACTCTAGTTTAAAAAAACAAAAACAAAAACAAAACAGTGACCAAGACTTAGACCAGTTTAAAACAGTTCCTCTTGAGGAACTCATGATTAAAAAGAAATGTGTAAAAGATCACTGCTATTCTACTTTGGTACCCAGGCCACGCAGAGTCAGTGTAACTCTGCATGTCATAGTCTGCTCAACTTTGTCACTACTCTTGCCTAACTTCCCACCTATTCTTTTTTTCTTAAATACTTATTTATTGTAGAGAGAGAGCACACCCCTGAGCAAGTTTGGTGGGGAGGGCTGGGCAGAGGGAGAGGGACAAGCAAGACACTTGAGCATAGAGCTCAGCACAAGCTCAATCAGCCTCATGACCGAGATCATGACCTGAGCCAAAACCAAGAGTCCGACACTCAACTGACTGAACCAACCAGGCACTCTTTCCCACCTCTTCTGATTTATATTATCCTTGGCATTTTTCCTCTTCATTTACTTTATGGTATGGATTTCCTGTCATTTGCAAAAAATCTTAATGGAATTAGGTAAACAACAAATGAAAACTTAAAAAAAGATGTGGCTACATTTGGATTTAAAATGCAAATTACAGAAATGTAATATAAGCAAAAAAAATACTGTTGGATCTTTCAAGAACAAATCCATTATTATCATGACTTTATGTAGAGATCTAACAGTACGATTAATAAGTCTCTTGGGTGACCGTGTGAATCAAATCTCAGAAAATATCTGGAGTTATGGTGGATTCTGTGGGTCCTCAGGAATCTGGTACAAAGGAAATCCAGTTCAATGAGGCCTGCTTATACTTGCACTGTTAAGCTTGATTATTTGACTTAAGAATCCATGAGTGAACACATCTTAATTTCATACAATGAAGGAAAACCCACGGGTCATTAGCATTTTCAGAAATAGGTGATTCACAAGTTTGTTGAATGTACAGTCTCAGGCTATTTCAAATCCTTCTGGGAAGGTATCAAGAAAAATGATTAAATATATCTATAATTGCGTGATCAGACTAAAAAATATTCCTCACAACAAAAGAATAAACAGAATCCAAATTTACCATTTTATTGTTTTTCCTTCATTAGACCTTTATGGCACACATATTTCTGTAATTTAAATAAAAATCTTATTTTTTTTCTGTTTAGGGCTCTAAAAGTGTAAGAATGATATAAATGAATTTCAGGAAATGGTTTCTTTCTGAATGGGTTACACCATAACTTCCAAATGGTTTGCCACTGTTCCACAACCACTCCTTCACAAAGACAAATCTTTAGTAAAAGAAATTTAATTTATACGCATCTTAAGATAACTTGAGAAATACGTAGTAAAAAAAGAACCTCAAAATCATAAAAGATTTTGCTCCTATGCAAATGGTCAGTCCATTTAAATTTGGCATATTCAATCTACTTAACTGATCTGTTTAACATGGTAATTTTTTTTTTAATATAATTTAGTTTGGGGGATGAATGATGTATTTATGCCCTTGACAAAGATAACAAGTATGGTATTGTGATTAAGAAAGGAAAACATATTTCCTGGTTATATTACTGTTCTGGCTCATCAAAGCTCATAAAATATGTTAAGGTTCTGCCACGTCCAATGAGGTTATTAGGTAAATGTAATAGAAGGTGCGCTGGGTTGACACACATTTTCATCATACAGATCTTCTGGTAGTTCTTCTTCATCTTCATCAGGAAAATATGTAGGAAATGGTAGATTTTTACACAAGTCCTTATATGCGGGCAGATTGGAATCTCTGATCTGCGGGGAAGGAGACAAAGATCTTATTAATAAGTATTACCAATTAAGTTAAAGATACTAACTTAAAGATAACGTCTGTTTTAATTATTAATAATGAGAGAATATCTGTTCCTGTATTTTCTAATGTGAATAACACAACTGTTCTATGAAGTAAAAGGAGCTGTTCTATGAAGTAAAAGGAACTCAATGTATTCTTTTTATTCCAATAAACTTATCTAACGACAGAAATACAGCCTTCCTCAAGTTAATCATCTACTTGTAATAAAATTACTGATTATTAATTTACATCTTATCCATAACTTATAAATCTCTAGAACTTCCCAGGAAAAATTATATTTTACAATTACTACTTAGATTTCAATTATATCCAAACTATGTGCCTAAAAGTCATTATTACCTATTTACTGATTTTATTATCTACTCCTATTACATGTTTGTATCGGTTTATTTTCTATCATAGATTTCTTTGAGTTGAGGTTTAAGAAAATAACTTTTATCTGTATTTTGTTTTTTTTAAAGATTTTGTTTATTTGACAGAGAAACACAGCCAGAGAGGGAACACAAGCAGGGGGAATGAGAGAGGGAGAAGCAGGCTTCCCGCCGAGCAGGGAGCCTGATGTTGGGCTCGATCCCGGGACTCCAGGATCATGACCTGAGCCAAAGGCAGTCGCTTAACCAACTAGGCCACCCAGGTGCCCCTTATCTGTATTTTTGTTAGTCTTAAGTCAAGGGGCACATAACCAAAAATATCAAGTTTCATTAAGGAAATAAGTTTATACTTAACAAGGACCATTATCATTGAGAAGATAAGGACAAAACAGTATTTAGCAAAAACAATAATAATTAATCCACAAGTCTTTATATTGCCTCTATTCTTTATATTCTAAAAATATGCTAATTAGATCTGTGAATTCATAAACCAAAAAATAGTTATTGATATGATCTAAAATGTTGGGCTTTAATTTTGGAAAACATTATTGGATTCTTTAAAAAGCCTCTGACTCATTCTACAGCTTTCATTCAGAGAGAAATAAAAAAAATTACATGTAATTATACACACAGAGTAAAATAAGGCATCATCATTTTGGCAATAAGGAACGGATAATTTGGTTGAAATAAGTACACAGCTGTTAGGAACAGCCAAGTACAGAAAAACATCTATTTTAATCTCTCTCACTAAAACTGTTCCAAGAAATTTTCAGTAAGTTGCCCAGAAGAAAATAAGGTTGTTTAATTTTTTTTTTCCAATTCAGTAATCTCAGGTTGAACTTCAGCTGGAGAAAAAAAAAGTCCTATTCTTTTACCAATTTAAACTGTCTCAAAATTCAGGGACACCTGAGTGGCTCAAGTCAGTTAAGCAGCTACCTTTGGCTCAGGTCATGATCCCAAGATCCTGGGATCAGGTCCCTCATCTGGCTCCTGGCTCAGCAGGGAGCCTGCTTCTCCCTCTGTCTGCCACTCCTCCTACTTGTGCCCTCTTTGTCTCTCTCTCTCTCTCACAAATAAATAAAATCTTAAAAATTTTTTTTAAAAAACTGTCTCAAAATTTAGAAATGAAGATAAAGCCCAAGCAAATAAACAAGACCGATAATAGCAAAAAAATTCTGTGCTAACTTGATAAATGTGAAAATTTAGTCATAAATGATCCAAGTAACAAATTTTCAAATGCTTCTACCTATTGAGAGACCTATCCTCCCTGAGGAACATTTCAGATAAAAGCACTGCTTATATATTATAATTGTAAATGCTACAGTATTATAAATCCATTGATTTAAAATATAAATAATGGCATTTTATTTAAATCTCTTTTGTTTTGGTGGCTCTAAGGCTGAGGGCCAAAAGCTTGCAACCCATCTTTAGCAAATGTATAAGACTCTATAGTATGTATTTTTGTGCACTTAATCTAACCTCTGGCTTTGTTATTTCCATGCCTTCATCAAAACTCCCTCAACTCTCCAGCCATTCTTTTTCTACTTCTGCATATTGGCAAACCAGTTCAAATCCTTTGAGGAAAGGTGAGGGGTAATACACACACACACACACACACACACACACACACACACACACAAACCAGGAAATCTGGAATAAACTTAAATTCTAAATTAGGGGGGAGGAATAAGCATACATAAGTAATATCTATGACATAATATTGTGAACAAGTTCTTCAGGCTTCCTTAATACATTTAGTGAATCCCAAAACAAAAATGCTTACACTGATTAAATAGGTTGGTCATCCCTAAGACTGTCTTTACTAACTCTAGAATAAAAAAAATAAAAAAGCAGTTGGGGGGAAAAAGAAAAAAGGTCATGTCCTTGGGCACGTGGCTGGCTCAGTCAGTTAAGCATCTGCCTACTGCTCAGGACATGATCCGGGGTCCTGGGATCAAGCCCTCCTTCCAGCTCCCTTCTCAGCAGGGATTCTGCTTAAATAATAATTAAAAAAAAAAAAAGTTATTGGTAGCCCTGTGTTCTGTGGGGTTGTGGGGGAGGGGTGCAAAAGCTTCTATGGGATGAGAGAATGTTAAAGAGGCTGCCTGACCACTAGGACATGCCTCAATCCCCATGGCCAAGGGAACTCTTCTCACTTGCTATGGAATCACCTAGAAGAATAGAAAAAGTGGGGTAAAGGTTTTCAAAAAGTGTATCACACTTCTGACATTTAAAACACAAGCCCACAGAACACTCACCAAACCCATACCTAAATGTTTGGGACAGACATTTGTGTAAGGTTACAAAAGACACTTGTTTAGACACCATATGTCGGAGATTTTTTTTTCAAAATGAGTTTTTTTAAATCAAAATACATCTCTTGTAAATACATTCATTAATGTGTTAACAGTTCAAAGTGGACTAACATTCTTTGATGCTAGGGTGTTAATTTTTTTAATATTTTATTTATTTGAGAGAGAGAGAGAGCGCATACATGTACATAAGAGCGCATGGGCAGTGGGAGGGGAGAGGGAGAAGCAGGCAACCCGATGTAGGGCTTGATTCCTGGGTCCTGGGATCACGACCTAAGCTGAAGGCAGATGTTTAACCAACTGAGCCACCCGGGCACCCTTATGCTAGCTTCTTGAAATATATCCAGACTTCTCTTTTGGAATTGCCTTTTGGTGCATCTTGTGAACGTCTTCAGTAATGGCAAGTCATCATCCTTTCAGACAGCTGAGTTTTGGGAGGCAATTTTTTGATGATGTAGGTAGAAGAGTACTAAATGTTACTGACTATAAACTGTTTATTAACCAGTCAGAATATCACTGCACACACTATGGACTTTCAAGACAGCTGACTGGCTTCTGTACTGGCATCCAAGAAAATGCTGAGGGATGCCTGAGGGGTCAGAGCAGCGGTCAGGTGCGGCTGGAGAGCCAGCCCAGAACCAGGGGTGCAGTAAAATGGGGAGAAAAGGGAGACTGCATCCTTCTGCCAAAATTTGAAAATTCATCTGCTCTATAGTATAATTTTATTATGCAAAGAATCATTTCCTTCTTTTCTCTTTTATTAGGTTGATATGTTTATAAACAAACAATAAACCTGGAGTGTGGAAGGATACATTTAATTATGAAGCCAAAATGTTCTAAGAAGTACAATGACGACCTGCCAATCTCAACAACCTGTCATTGTGTTTCTGACTAGGTCACTTTGGAGACTGAAACCTACTTAAATTTAAAAATGTAAACAAAGTAAAAACAATGTAAAACAAAGTAAAAACAAAAAAGTAAAACAAACAAAAAAACTTGAAAAACTTGTAAGAATCCTTAAGATTTATTTTTTCTTTAAGAAAATGAGAATAATCCAGTCAAAAAGTTAACTGCCGAAAGGGAATTTTAATTACTGTAAGATTAAAACAAGTATTATACTTCATGCTGTAATGGAATCTAATTTGAGAAATGAAAAGAATAAATAACAACCCAATCAGAAAAACCAGAGGTTAGAGTTTTAACCTATTTTTGTTCTTATTGTTGGAAAATTAATAAAGAATATATTTCTGGGGATAGCTGGTATTGCTTCTACTATAAATTTATTTTCAGAATGGAATATTCAAAATTCAAAAGTGATTTCTGAAGTTGTATTATATTGGTCTAAATCCCAGGCAGAATATTTATTTTCTATTCTATATGATAGACATAAGTCTGTGAGAGTGCAAGAGACTTTTTTTTCAAATTTTTCCTGTACATGTTTTCTTCTTTTACTTGTTTTTGAACATAAAAATGAACACATATATTTTTAGGAAAAACACTAAAACATATAATCAGAGCAATGTCAGTAACAAGAATAAATCTCTTCTTAAAATGTCTACCTTTTAACACTTTCCTTTTTAAAAAAGTTTTATTTTATTTTTATAAGTAATCTCTATACCGAATATGGGCTTGAACTCAAAAATCCAGAGTCACGGGGCGCCTGGGTGGCTCAGTTGGTTAAGCGACTGCCTTCGGCTCAGGTCATGATCCTGGAGACTGGGGATCGAGTCCCACATCGGGCTCCCTGCTCCACGGGAAGCCTGCTTCTCCCTCTCTCACTCCCCCTGCTTGTGTTCCCTCTCTGGCTGTGTTTCTCTCTGTCAAATAAATAAAATCTTTTAAAAAAAAAAAATCCAGAGTCACCTGCTCTTCCAGCTGAGCCAGCCAGGTTTATGGAAAGAATCTTACTGACTTTCTCATTGAATTTCCATTTCATGTATTTTCCAGTGCCTGTGTCAAAGTAGTTTGTAAAACAGTAAAAGTTCTTTTTTGGAAGGAGACTGATACTTTGACAACAGTTAACCTAATATCCTTTTTGTATTTCTAAAGAGCCTCTATTTATTGGTCCTACCCTTTGCGTAGGTTCATGATTTTATAAACATAGGTTTTGGCTATTCTGTATCATTTTCTCAGTCAGGTGTTACTGAAAAGTGGAAAAAATTTTAATTTAGCAGATAATGTGGTGAAACAGACATTTATTTTCAGGCCACATTTAGGAGAATTTATGGCACACATTCATGTATATGAAAAATAAAGATGGTTTACATACATACCTTTACTAAGCAATTTTTATGTCCAGGTACAGAGCCATTTACATAGATAATATTGTGCTTTGTGTTTATTCTCCATACCTAAAATAAGAAATGAAATCACATTTTAAGAGTTAAAAATTTGAGAATATACTTGTATTAAAACAAGCAATGTTACTGAAAGCTGAGGCTATAAGTAGCCTATGAAGTAATCATATTAGCACTTTAAAATGTTGAATGAGAATAGGAAAAATAGAAATCCCATTGACTTGTAATATATGATTATAACAGGTATGTCTTATGGAAGTGGTAGCAAAACACTCATTTTAAAGATTGATTTATTTATTTTAGAGAGAGAGAAGGGGAGAGAATTTTTTTTTTTTTTAAAGATTTTATTTATTTATATGACAGAGAGAAACACAGTGAGAGAGGGAACACAAGCAAGGGGAGTGAGAGAGGGAGAAGCAGGCTTCCCGCCGAGCAGGAAGCCCGATGTGGGGCTCGATCCCAGATCTCCGGGATCATGACGTGAGCCGAAGGCAGTCGCTTAACCAACTGAGCCACCCAGGCGCCCCAAGGGGAGAGAATCTTAAGCAGACTCCATGCTGAGCACAGAGCTGGATGCCGGGCTTGATCCATGATCCTGAGATCATGACCTGAGCTAAAATTAAGAGTCAGATGCTTACTTGACTGAGCCACCCAGGTACCCCACAAGAACAATCAAGACTGCTTGGATATCTCAATGGACTCTGCTGGCACCATTTACAATTAGAAATTAAATTTTATTTTATTTTTATTTAATACTAGCTTGCTGCAACTAGAAACTGGGGAAGCCACAACCTTTCTGGGCCTCATTTTCAAAATCAGTGTGCTGAACAGATGGCCTCATGTGGGTGGCCTTTCATGTGGAGAAAAAGCTTATACAAATGGGTGAGAATGGTCAAGAAATGGTAGTGGAAGAAAAACTCACGTGGAGGGAAAATCAAGTCTGACTCACAGTTCATAGCTACTAATGGCTAAGTGTTAAATACTATGGAAACTGAAATACTGCACATGTATGCACATGCAAATACACACACAGAGAGAAAATATACACAAAAAGACACACAGAGGTGATCTCTCATAGATATAAAAGTAATAGAAGGGAAAAAAATCTTAGATTTAATTACATAAAATATAAAGAATTCTGCTGGTCAAAATTTATAAATAATATGTATCTGGAATACACAGAATCTGGAAGAACATGGACCAAAATATTAACAGTGTTTATCTTTGGGTATTGTTTTTATGAGGAGCTATTTTCTTTTTCGTTTTTTTTATTTTATTTTATTTTATTTTTAACAGATTTTATTTATTTATTTGACAGAGAGAAACACAGCTAGAGAGGGAACACAAGCAGAGAGAGTGAGAGAGGGAGAAGCAGGCCTCCCGTAGAGCAGGGAGCCCAATGTGGGGCTCGATCCCGAGTCTCCGGGATCATGACCTGAGCCGAAGGCAGTTGCTTAACCAACTGAGACACCCAGGCGCCCTGAGGAGCTATTTTCTTCTTTGTACTCCCTATATTTTGAAACATATACACATACATATATAAACATTAGTTATTTGTTAAATTCCTCAAATTAGTAAGGACTGAATTTAACTCTACTCCCTTTAAATATATATAGCTATTTTAGACGATGGGTATATATCACAATGTTTTCTTTAGTACTACCTTTCCCCTCCCCTCCTGTTTTGAGGTCTCCCTCTCTCCTCCTCCACATCCACTTCTATCTCCCCACGCACTGGACATATAATCCAAAATGCTCTGGCATGGAATTCTACTTTTCTCTGTGCTTACATAACAGCATAGTAACATATACATGGAGGGAGCTTTTGTTCATTCTTTTATAAAAGGACAGTATTATACACTATGCTCTAGAATCTAACTTTTCTCATGCACCATCTTGTGAAAATCTTCCAGATCAAACAGGAGATGACTAACTTTTTCTTTTCAATGACCACACATTTCATAGCTTGGGTGTTAAATGAACGCACTACCATGATTATGGCTACACACACACACACACACACACACACACACACACACACACACACATATTCTGGTATTAGAACAATTCTGTGCAGAAACAAACTCAGTACATCCTCTGGTACCCTTACATTCAGGTATTAATTTGACTATTCCTAAAACAGAGCCACTTCAGAAACTTACTTTGAGTCCATATGCTGTCCTATCTTTGTTTCCCATTTGTCCAGGCATTTTAGTTCCAGGCCAGACTCTGGCAACATCCTACATAAGAAAACCAAAATTAGCACTTTTAAGTACTCTCAATTTTCAACAACACCGATCAAACTGAAATGCAAAGTGAGACAGGAATTATAAAACGTTTTACTTGTTCCTCATTCTGCTAGGCCCCAGCAAGGAACTACATGTGGATTTAGACACAATTATCCCCCTTGCTAAATTAGATTAGAGCAACAAAATAAATACAGGCTAAGAAAGAAATGTAGGAGAAGAACTCAATAACAAGAGAGTAGCAACCTCGCTAATACTGGTTGAGAAGTAGAAAAGAAAAATTATAGAACGTAAACACACATCATACCACCACTCAAAGAACCAACCTGACTGCCTGGTCTCTTTTCACTAATCTGTATTAACTGACTTAACAGATGCCATCCCACACCCCTGCTGCTGGGATGGGCCTACTCTTCCACCCTTGCTTTTGATGTTACTTTCCTTCCCCAGAATGATTAAATGACAGAGTTAGTTATTAGAATATTAAGTTCGTTTGTCCAGCCCTGATTGTCTCTGATTTACATAAATCAGTTTCACATGGCCTCTCTGATTTTGGCTTTGATAATGTTTAATACAACATCTAAAGAAGCAAATTTGAATTACATGTAAAATGGAAACACTCCTCATGACACATGAATTCCTGGAACATAAACACTTCTGTATCACTGCTCTGGTATCAATAGGCAAAATGACCAGTGGAAGTAGCTCACCACAGTCTGAGAGCTGGTAACCAAATCAGATTAAAAGGCAGTTCTGTGTGTTATACACTAAATATCACTCTTATTCATTCTACAAACAAACTGTATGAAAGGCATACCTTGCTTAACATTATATTACTAAAAGAGGACTCTGCCCTCCCCAGGTAATTTACATTCTCATTGATAGTACACCCTCAGGGTGCCTGGGTGGCTCAGTCTTAGTCTGCCTTCTGCTCCAATCTGGAAGCCTGCTTCTCCCTCTCCCCCTGCTGCTTGTGTTCCCTGTCTCGTTGTATCTCCATCAAATAAATAAATAAAATATTTAAAATGAATGAATGAATGAATTAACTAAAGTACACCCTCTTAGGATGATAAAAGTACTGACCAGCTAATACTTAATGGCAGTATTTACAAAGGGACTGGTGCAATTCACGACAAGTAACTAACTTGAGTCATGACAATAGGTTCTTCTACATGCCTAATTTTTTTTTTTTTAAGATTTTATTTATTTGACAGTGAAAAACACAGCTAGAGAGGGAACACAAGCAGGGGGAGTGAGAGAGGGAGAAGCAGGCTTCCTGCCGAGCAGGGAGCCTGATGTGGGGCTCCATCCCTGGTCTCTGGGATCAAAACCTGAGCCGAAGGCAGTGGCTTAACCAACTGAGCCACCCAGGCGCCCCTACGTGCCTAATTTTAAGAGATTTATTGAGGTATAATTCACATGTCACACATTTTACTCCTTTTAAAGTATACAATTAAAATATTTTAATATATATAGGGAGCTGTGTATGATCACAGTCTTAGAACTTTTTCATCAATCTAAAACAGAAATTTCATTAGTAGTCACTCCCTCCCACTCCCCCAGCTCTATGCAACCACTAATCCACTTTCATCTTCATAGATTTGCCTAGGATGGACATTTCATGTAAATGGAATCATACAATATACAGTCTATGACTGTTATCAAGGTCCATCCATGTTGCAGCACATATCAATACTTCATTCTACTTTCCACATCCTTGCCAACATTTGTTACTATCCATCTATCTTTTTAATTCTAAAATCTGATGGGAGACATGATGCTCCTTTACCTGCAAGTATTCCAGTGTGTATTTCTTAAGAACAAGAATATTTTCTCATATAACCAGAGTATAATTATGAAACTAAAAAACTTATTTTTTAATCTTTAGTCCATGTTCTACATTTTGCTCTAATAATCCTCCCCCCAAGTCCAGGATCCACTTCAGATTTCTACACTATAATTAGTTGTTATGTCTCTTTAGTCTCCTCAAAACTGGAGCAGGTCCTCAGCCTTTGTCCTTCATGATCTTGACATTTTTGAAGTCGATTATTTTGTAGCCAATTATTTTGTAGATCGCTCACTTTGGGTCTAAGGTTTTTGCATAACCTGTTTCAGGTGATGCATTTCTGGCAGGAATCTTCACAGAAGTGATGATGTGTTCTCTTCTATTCTTTTTGTATTTCCCAGGTTACTCCACTCTGAGGCTATTATCTTTCCCTTTGTAACTAATTGATGAGTTGCTTTAGGGACCCCGTATACAATTCATCTCCATAAAGTATTCATCACTTATATCAGCATCCACTGATAATTCCTGGCTGAATCAATTATTCCAATGATGGATGCCAAAAGTGAAATTCGAACTCCATCATTCCTTCTACAGTTATTTACTAATATTATACTACAAAGAAGAGCAGTCCTTTCCTCCCATTTATTTATTAACCCAACTACTCACTTTATTTATCTGTACCAGTGTGAGATCATCAATTCTAATTTTATTCTATTTTTTATCATTTTTTACATTTTCAGATCAAACTGTCCCAAGTTTTACAAGTGGGAGCTCATTTTAGCTGGCTGCTATGTCCTTTTGAAAGCATTTCCTTTCTTCCTTATTATTTTAATTTCTAAAGGAATTATTATTATTATTTTTTTTTTTACTGAGGTCCGATTGATACACAGCATTACATTAGGTTAGGAAGTACAAAGTAATGATTCAGTATTTGTATATATTGCGAAATGGTCACAGTTAAGTCTAGTTAATGTCCACTACCATACATACTTACAAAAAACCCTTTTTTCTTGTGATGAGAACTTTTAAGACCCATTCTCTTAGCAACGTTTAAATATGTACTACAGCATTATTAACTATAGTTATCATGTTGTAAAATACATTCCTCATTTTCTTAAACAAGCTATTTTGGGTTCATCTCATACTCCTCCTGCCCCATGCATGAACTTGGCCATTTCTCCAATAAGCCCAAGTTCCTTTCAGTGGGCAATGATATTAGGAAACCAAGATCTAGGCTCTATATGTGGCTCGCTGCTATAGAATATTTTGCTTTTAGGTTCTTTCAGTAGAGTGAGCTAAGAGATAAATATATACACACATACCTATCTATATCTTTTCTCTTATATACACATATAGTAAATATATATGGATACCTGCAATCTGAATTTAACACTACAAGATTTGTTTTAATTTCTTTCCTTTTCATACCTGAATATCCTTTCTAGTAGTGAGAAACTTGCCCCATTATCAATATATTTATTTATCCACTCAATCCTATAACTTACAGAAAATTATTTCAGACTACAAAAGCCCTTCTCCATTTTCTGTGCTTTTATTGTTTCCCTATTTCTTCTCTACTACTCTTCCCTTGCACCATGATACTGTCCTTGACAATCTTTCTCAACTGCCTATGTTGAGGCAAAAATGAGTTTGTGAAGGAACTGGCGGGGAGACAAAGAGAAGCACATTCAAATTCCAGATTTCTTGGACTGACTGATTTCAGAGGGTAGGATGGGACAGAGATGTAAGTGAGAAAGTAGGCAGGAAAGTACCAAGAATATTGGCTGTAAGTATGGGGGTTATTACTAATGATTCAAGTCTGGTTCTGGAAAGTAAGTGAGGCCAGGACCCATAAAAATGTGACAAGTACTGTGATCCACCTGGAGTCAAATTAAAATTATGTGACCTGACCCCAAGGACAAACTAAATCACTCTATGTGTAGACGCTGAATATTTAGGATTAAAAAGGGGACCACTATACTTACACCAGTTGAAATAGCTCCAGGTCTCCTGTGGGTTTTTGTTTGACCGTGAGTAGCAGGCTGGCCTTTAAATCCCCATCTTTTCATGACACCTTGAAAACCTTTACCAATACTGAACAAGATAAACATTAGAATTTACATATTAAACAGAGCATAAAATATTCCTAGTTGTGCATTTTTTTAATAGTACCTTAGAATTTTAACAACACTGCTTTTTTAAATACCTAGGAAAAGCTATGCAAGAAAAACTGAAATGAACTGCAAATTTCTTTATCTATGTCCTAGTTTGCACCCCTTTCTGGAGCCTCATTCCAAATAACATGATTAATTCAAGATGATGAGACAAGAACAAATTAAGTAAAAGGAGTTCTTTTTGAGCAGAGAATTTTATAAACATAATCCTGTGAAACAACACAGTAAAAGTGGTAAATTTTTAGAAATTCCCAAGTACTCATAAGCTGTGAGGCAGGCAATCATTAAGATCCCCATTTCCTGGTATACATGCTCTGTGTAATCACATCCAATGGAATCTGGGTGGACCTAGGAACTCCTGACTAAGGAATAAACTATGGCAAAATGATAAGATGTCACTTCTGACATTAGGTTATAAAGAGACTATGGCTTCTAATCTAATTGTATACGGGGTCCCTAAAGCAACTCTAATCTGACACACTCTTCCTTCGAGGCTCTGAAGGAAGTCAACTACCACTTCCCATGGAGTGTCATGTGTTAAAGATGCCTCCAGCCAATAACTGTAGTCCTGAGGCTTGCCAAAGGCCAGATTAGTGAGCTCGGAGGCAATGCTCCCCAAGCTCAACTGAGATGACTGCAGCCCCTGGGAGAGACTCTGAGCCACGGGCACTCAGGTAAGTTGTACTGGGATTCCTGACCACAGAAACTGTGAGGTAATAAATGTTCATTGTTTTAAGCTGTTATGTTTTGGGGTAATGTGTTAGGTGGCCATAGATAACACAACAATAAATAATAACAATGCCCTAATGCTAGACAAGTTTTATAAGATAACAGAAACAACTTGGTCTCAAGGTTTGACTAGGAAGCTCACAGAGAAACAGAATCAGAGACTAGCAACTTCTTAAAAATCTAGAATTTCAATTTTTAAATGAAACCACTCTACTTTCAAATTCAACTAACACTGAAAAAATAAAATAAAATAAATTATTTTAAAAAATTTCACTAACTAGAGAAGCAGTCTGTGATGCAGGTAGAAAGCTGAAAACATGAAGGTTCAAGAATTATTAAAGTCTGTCTCTGTCAAATATATCAGTGATGATACAATAAAATGGCTAGAATTGCGAGACTGTACCAGACATCTTTTTTTTTTTTAAGATTTTATTTATTTGAGAGCGAGAAACACAGCTAGAGAGGGAACACAAGCAGGGGGAGTGAGAGAGAGAGAGAGAGAGAAGCAGGCTTCCCGCCGAGCAGGGAGCCCAATGCAGGACTCGATCCCCGGTCTCCGGGATCATGACCTGAGCCAAAGACAGTCGCTTAATCAACTGAGCCACCCAGGCGCCCCATATTTTTATACTTTTAAGATAACATCTTCTTCACATTTCACTAGGTAATATGTCAACCTATTTTTATTTTTTTAAGATTTTATTTATTTGAGAGAGAGAGTGAGTGAGTGAGAGAGAGCAAGCACAAACAGGGGGAGTGGGAGAGGGAGAAGCAGACTTCCTGCTGAGCAGGGAGCCCTACGTGGGGCTCAATCCTAAGACCCTGGGATCACGACCTCAGCTAAAGGCAGATGCTTAACAACTGAGCCACCCAGGCATCCTGAAGTCAACCTATATTTAATGTTGTATTCCCTAACTCTAACAAAGTTGACGATTTTAAGACAGTGCATAGTGCAGGCTACTAACAAAAAGGACCAAAAGCACAAGATAATAAAAACCATGTTATTTCCACAAGCACTTTGCTAAGCATTTAACAAATTGGTCGGGGGCACACCCCAAAGATGGCGCCAAGCACATGACCATATCAGCACAGTCCCAGGAAGCGCCCGCCCTGAAGACACGTGACCGCATGCCTTATGGATATGTGGGTCCGTGCTCAGTGCGTGATCACCAGATGCCACCAATGCCTGCTGGCCATGCAGTCCACACCCCGCATGATCTCCTCTCTGATTGGCTATGATACTGTATAAAAGGGGCTAGAAAGCTTCCCGAGGGAGGAGACAAGAAAGGAGAGATGAGGGAGGAAGGGGAAGAACCGGAGAATAAACGAGAGCTTCAATGTCTACCCGTGTGTTGTGTCTTCTCTGCTGGCGGGGAGAATGCGACACAAATTATCAGAGTAATGGATTGAAGTAAGCCCACACAAATAACTGTTTTAAAGAAATCAAGAATTCAGCACAAAACAATGTAAACTATGTGTAGAACCTAACAGCAGATTATCAAACTGCATGCCAAAAGTTACTTGTATATGAATAATTTAAATGTAGTTTACATCATTTTCTTCACATTACTCAACTGAACTCAAAATTTACGGTGTACACATAATTCTGTTTTGCCTCAAAAACTCAAAATATTGCTTATTCCTGGTCAAAGAGCTAAAACAATAATTTAACATATACCAAATGAAAAACCCACTATAAATTGTGCAAGAAGATTTATATCTAAAAACGGAAACTATGATAATCAAATATTTTGCTTCAGAAACTTAAATATTTCTAGTTAATGCTGAATTTTAGAACACATTTGAAAAACAAAAAGCTTTCCAACTTAAAAATAAAGAAGAAATACCTACAAAGTCATTTTAGCCTTCGGATACTGTCTGGCAAATAACACTTTTAAACATAAAAAGAGGGAACTGGCAACACTAATTTAAACTGAATATGTTTTAAAAATACCACATTCTAACACTGGCAATTCTTGGTAGAAAGTTTGCTGGTATCTTCTGAGTTCTCAAACTGATTCATCACTTCACTTAAAAAGAAAGAGTGCTAGTGTGTGCACCAATAAAAGAAATGCCAGGTAAATTACAGAAGATAATTTAGCTCATTTTAAGAGTAAATGCTTATAAGATGAAAGTGGTATCCTGAAAGTGCTAATTATCTGTCAGCTAATTACAGACTGTTTTTCAATCTAGCTCTAGAATGCATCATGTTGTGATACTGTGTACAATGAGAACCTCTTCAATAAATAACCTTTAAACACAAGGATAAATGCAAATGACATGACAAATTATTGGCTTAATTCAGATTATGGAGAACAGAGTGCACCTGTTGATCTATGGGTGGTTCAGGTATCTATTTTACTAGTTCTCTCAGTTGTCACCCAACCTAAGAACAAAACAAAACAAAAGCCAGAAGAGAACTGATCTATACTTAGCATACCCAGGCACATTTCAAATAAAAGGTCTTCACAGCCACATAAAAGAAAACCTTTACATAACAATGATACGGAGTGCATAACACCCGTGCTTTTATCTCCCCTACCCCTTTTCTGTGGCAATATTTAGTTAGCAGAAAAAAAATAAATAAATAAAGGAAAATTCGAGTCAGAAGGAACATAATGGGAGAAGTTCTTCATTTAATAAGACAGATCAGAAAACTAGGAAAATATAAAAATATATTTAGAGCATTTATATTTGATAAACCAAAAATTCACTAAAACAAACTCAGATATCCTATTTAAATTTAGGAGACTCTATTGCCCTTGTTTCTCAGTCCATTTCCCCTCAGTACACTTGAAGCTCAGGAAGGGCTTTTTATTTAACCCTTGTGCCCAATCCAGAAAAGTCAGTTATTTTGTTACTGGTTATAGCTGTGTCTTAGGAAGAAACAGAATTAGTTTCTTTTATTTTGTCCTGTACTTTCCAAATGTTGTGTAATAGGCATGGCTTGTATAAAGTTTAAGAAGATGGTATTAAGTAAAGGGGAGGAGGGGCTTAAAGGTATCACAGTCATAAGTATCTCACAGAAGAAAATGCATAATTTAATGTTTCCCACTGCATTCTAGAAATCTCTAGAACTTACTATGTGAGTTTCATTCCCTTAGTATACTGCGTCAAAAGCACAAATGTCTACCAACAGACACACAGGTTTTATATAAACCCAATCATGTATTTCCCCACTTTGTGGGAAAGTGCTCTTGACTGCATGATTCTAGATAATATTTGTATAGGGCATAAACAAAATGTCCAAAGGTGAAGAGTGCTCTCAACCCAATTCATTCTGAGTCCTTGGAGAACTTCCCCCAAAATTCTCATCACTGAGGCTTTCCCTCAACATGGGCTTCTTTTCTCTCTCTCTCCTTGGTATCCCCCTTTCTCCACTCTGGGAAGCAAACTGTGCCCCCTTAATTCCCAAATCCAAAGTCTTCTACTAAAATATTGTTTTATTATGGAAATTTTTAAAACATACTGAAAAGCAGAGAGACTAGTACAATGAATCTCTATGTACCCCATTACCCATGGTCAAACATTATCAACTCAAGGCCTATTCTGTTTCATCTATTTCTCTCCTCTGCAACTCCAATGGATTATTTTTAAACAAATCCCAGATATCATATCATTTCATTCAAAAATATTTTAACATAAATCTCTTTTAAGGATCCTTTTTTGTAAAAAAAATCCACAATACCATTATCATAATCTAAAAAAATTAGTAATTCTTTAATATCAAATACCTATTCAGTATTCAAATTTCTATGGCCTTTTTAAAAAATAGAAATAGTCCTCTATTTCTCGTTTACTGCCCTTCCCCAATATTCTCAATCATCATTTCCTCTCTATTTTCCTGCTTCCCTAATGCTCCTTGAGACATTCCATTTCCTTTGCTGAGAAATGAAAAGATGATCTTAGAAACCTGTTGCTGACCCTTTTTGAAACAGAGTTTACATCAGTTGGCCTGCAGTGGCCACTTGTTTATATAAATAAAGTTTTATTGGAACACAGCCTTGCCTATTTATTACTTATTGCCTATGGCTGCTATGGAGCTATAATGACAGAGCTGAGTAGTTTCAAAAGATAACATAATGCTTGTAAATCTCAAGTATTTAATATCTGGCTCTTTAAAAAAAAGTCTGCTGACTCTTGAACCTATTACTAATAAGCCAAAGTTCCACAAACCGTGCCCTCTGGCAAGAATTCTGCTACTATCCCATTCCACAGATCTACTGATCATATCCAACCAGAAGTATCCCAGCCATTCAATTATAATGTTTTAGAAATAGAAAGTTAATATCTCTCTCTTCAAGCTGTCCTTCACAGCCACCAGAGCGACATTCCCAATATGACCATCTTTTCACACAAGCTGTCCCCTGCTTTAAAAAGCAAAATAGCAATGACAACAAAAATAAGCAAACTAAACCATAACTTTAAATGGTTCCCAGTAACTTCTTTAGCTTGGGGCATATAAGGCCTTTTAAAACTGGGTTCAGTCGACCTTTGAAACACTACCCATCACAAATCCCCATCACAGGAGATTATTCCATGAATCCCTAAGTATGCCATTCTCTTTCCTGGCTTTGCTCATTCTGTTCCCTCAGCCTCACAAGCCCATCTCACTGCACCGTCCTACTTTTAACCATGAAAAGAGAATTGAAAGTTCTTGTCATCAAGTGTCACATGGACTATAAAATACTTGATTTTCTTTACTTAAAAAAATCAAAATCCATACTGTAAGTAGAGGTTTTTATATCAGAACCATTTCTAAATTGAGCTTTCATGTTCTCTCTTTAGCTGATTTAAAGCTGTAAAAAGTTTCAGTTACTTGTACATAATACCTCAGAGAACTAGTAACTGAGTACTAAATGGAAGAGAGGATTCTTGACTTCTCTAAGGATGTCCCAAGATCAGGCCATATTTTTATGGAGGTGAGGGTGGAAGATGAAGACATCATTGGCTTAAAACCAGATTCTCATGGTTAAACATAAAGTATGAATATAGGGACATGGAGATCACTTTGGGTTCTGGACAAAATCATGACTGCGCTGCTTCTTTATGAAGCTGAACCACCAAGAACAGATTAAAGTAAGATGGTATCTCTACTTGTGAAAAAGTAATGTGGTATATAAAGGCATAAAGTACAAATCAAGAGTCAAAGAGAATTTCTTGTAGGATATAATTTAATACTACTTTGCTATGTTTTAGATTCAAACCACCCAAAAAGCTTTCAATTAAAAACTTTTTTTCTAGTAAACGAAAAAGGACAATTTTTACTAAAATAAATTACATGCATATAAAAGGCCTTCTTAGCTAATTCACTATCTCCATTAGGATTAGCTTTTAATTTATGATAAACTAATAAGGCACAAATGCTTTAATCTTTAATTATAGCTTCTCATTTCAACAAACTCATGCAGATAGAGATTATCTTCCTACTTTCATTTCCACACATTCCAAGGATAAAAAGCAACTCTCCAAAGACCCCTGTAAACTCTGGGAGTCAATTTCTACTGATTCACTGTTGTCTAAACCTATTTAATCAGTGATGTACAGCTCCTGAGACCACAAGTAAGGCATAGGGAATTTTTCAGTTGCTTTGTGTTCCATCACATTTAGTTAAAAGCTGGCATGGAATAGCTATATAGCTGTTAATGCTCCAGGATGAGCTCGTGACAGCATGACCTGAAATGCAGAATGCATTCTGTTTCTGTCTAAAAACCATAAACCTCCCATCAATATCTGGGAACATTTTTGTCAACAAGTGACTGCTAAGAGTGCACAGCTTATAGCATCCCAACTTCAAATCTAGCTTATTCAACAGTACAAAGAGCCAAATGTGCACTGATTCCTTTGAGTCCTCTTAAAAAAGGAAGCATTTCCTGGCTGTCCTAAATACACCCAAAAAACCACACTTGCTGTCCTAAGTTCAATGTGAACTTCTCAAAAAAGAAAACTCAAATAACTAAATAATTTCATAATATCATGGAAGGATGTAACAGTCTTCTGCAAGTCGTTAGTCATACCACTTTCTTCAACAGACCAGAAGACCATATTGCTGTGGACCGTTGAATCTACTGTTATGTCTTACTTCTTCTTCTTTTTTTTTTTTTTTAAGATTTTATTTATTTATTTGACAGAGAGAAACACAGCCAGAGAGGGAACACAAGCAGAGAGACTGAGAGAGGGAGAAGCAGGCTTCCTGCAGAGCAAGAAGCCCGATGTGGGGCTCGATCCCGGGTCTCCAGGATCATGACCTGAGCTGAAAGCAGTCGCTTAACCAACTGAGCCACCCAGGCACCCCTATGCCTTACTTCTTCATTAATATAAATAAGAGTGAGTTATATCACTTGGAAAACTGACAGATTATTTTTTGTAAATAATTTCTTGGAATAAGAGGAATCTTAGAAACCACATGCTCCCATGCCCTTATATAGTGAAGACAATGAAATTTATTCTCAGACATGTTAAGCCACTTGCCCAAGGACAGATCCCTGATAAATGGAAGCATCTCGCTATGCTTTCAACCCATGTCATACTGTCTCTTGGGAAACAGAATAGAGCAACAATACAAAAATGTCTAGCACATCGGAGTGGCATGAAGCTATTTCAAAGGCATCCTCATTACTCAGTAAATTCTAGATGTAGCAGATAGTATGCAATCTTAAAATTACCTAGAGTGCTTGTAAAGCTACAACTTTGCTATATAAATCAGTTTTAAGAAAACAATAACTAGACAATTCCCACAATTCCTAATGCCTTCATGTTTTTTCTTCATTTTAAAAGATATTTCCTATTGAAAAAAAAGATGTTTCCTTTTAAAATCTGAAACAAATTAATAAGCAGTAATATCAACAACAGCGATAGTAGCCAATACGTGCCAGGCCTTGAGCTAGTAGCTTTCTATGCATCATCTCATCCAGTCCTTACAACATGGCTATGAGGTAGGTGCTATAATTATTCCTATGTTAAAGATGAGACAACAGAGAGGTTGAGAAAGCTATCTAGGTCACACAGCTACTGAGAAGCAAAGGTCATGCTTTTAGCCATTCCTTATACTGCCTTTCATAGGCCTTAATTTTGCTGGTTTTCAGTTTAAAAAAAAAAAAAAAGCTATTTCACAGAGTTAAAAGGCTATTATAAATGATTACTATATAAATTTTTAAATTAAAAAACAAAATATAACCCTAAAACACCACCCTCTAAACTTCCCTTATCTTGAAACATTTACTTTTGACTAATTTAAAAAGGGTTATATTTTATAGAGATGATTTCCCTCTACAGTTTCATCACTCATTTTGAAAACTGCTTCATTACTATGCTTAAAAATGTCCTGCTTTGAACAGTAAATAACTTATTAAAAATGACATAAAATTGGAAATGTGTACAGCCAAACAGCACATGCCTTGTTTTCCCCTCCTAGAGTTCAAGCAAACATCTGCTAAACAGAAGAGCAGTGGGCTGCTAGGGAAGGTTTCTGACAGAGTGAAGGACTGGGAACAAAGCTCAAAGGGTCTCTGCTCTTTCAAAAATCCACCTGGCATTTTAATTGCCTTAAGACTTCGGTGGGCAACCATATTTCTGTACATAATGTGATATTTTAATGAAAGAACCCAAATTAGCCAAATCTCAATAAATGTGTGAAGGTGCTCTAACAGTCATCTAATCTCCCCACTCCTTTCATTTCTACTACCAGGGATAACATTATCAAGGTAAGCACCTATTTTTCTATTTTGCGGCTAAAGGGCAGTAAGAATTGAAAGAGCACTGGCAACTTTAAAGTAATAAGATTATGTCTGAAAATATATGGGTTATTCTAATTAGCCCAGACTTGGAGACAAGACAATAATCTTGTCTAAACAAGATTATCCTTTATCCAGAAAGAAAATAACTTTTAAAGTAGCTGAATAAACTTTTTCTGACTTCAATGGGGGCTTCAGAATTTAAATAAATAAGGGAATAAATACATTCCAGACATCCAGAAAACCTTACTTAAGGTATGCCACTGTCATGAATTCAAAGCTCATTAAAACACCTGGCAGGAATTGTACCACGCATGCCCACGGGTGGGGAGATATCACCACCATCCGGGTCCTTCAAGTCCTTTCAGACAAAGACTTAACTGTTTCCCCCTAATAACACAGAGTGCATATTTACAGATTTTTGTTTCTTCTTTCATGCTTTTCTGATTTCTTTCCTTTTTTAAGAAAACCTACAAAAAGAACCATTATGATTCGCCAGAAAACAATGGGCTATGGTGAGGACAGAATCAACAGTCATACCACATTTCACACAGTATTTATATATTATCCATAGCTGTTCCCACCTCAAAACTGAGAATGAAGAAAGGGAGAAAGTTAGACCCTAAACCATCATCTATTAGAAGTTACACTGGAATGTAACTGCCAATACAGAATAAGAATAGAAACTTTAAAAAAAAGAGTGCTAGGGCAGGGTGTGAGGGACACATGATACAAGCTAGTCTTAAAATCATATTTAGAATGAATTATACAAAACTGTCATATTTCAAAGACAGGGCTTTATTAACTGTTAACAGCATAATGCAACTAAAAAATTACATTCTTCTAGAATGGTTTTATATATGAGAGGTAAAAATTTTCCCATTAATCTAAATTGAATTTAAATTCTCAAACCCTCTGCACAAGAAACTATTTCTGATATAAAAGTAAAAATTAAAATGAACTCTGGTAAATATATATTTACCTCACACTCCAAAGTAACACTGATAAATACTTATTTGTATAGAGAATTAGAACCAATTAGGCACAGGTAAATACAATGTATCTTTCAATGCAAGCAGATTTCCCAATGCAATTATCAACAGAGAAACATTTAAAAATTATAGGGAAATCTTCAAGAACAAGCTGCTGTTAGTCACTGGTCACTCTAAAAAAAAAATGTAGATAATTGTACCCTCAAAGTAGATAGATTCTATTAACACTTTGTTTTCTTATATAGTTTTGTTTTAAATTTTCTTAGTTATTTCAAAAATAAGTTTAGTCAAGCAATTAAAATTGAAGGCATAAGGTAAAAAAAACTTGAAATAATTAAAATGTAAGTGTAAGTTTAACAAATGTAATTATTACAGTATGAGAAAAATGAGTATTTCCAATTAGAGATTAATTTGAGATTTTTCTTTTCTAATGGAAAGACGATGATGAAGCCAACTGATTACTAAAGAGACCAATTTTCAGTTGTATGCTAACTAAAATGTGAGTACTAAGTAGGCTTACTTTGACAGTGTTACTTGAAACTGGATTGATTAAATCTGCTTGCTTTAAAAACAGATGTTTCAATGTTATCATTTGAGTACAGGTTTAGGGAAACGAAGGGATTAGGATTCTAAGCTGGGTAAAGGAGTAGGAAGGAAAGGCGGTTCCACTGGTGAGCCCCTGACCAGGCCAGTGGTTCTCAAAGGGTAGTCCATGGACTAGCAGCATCCACATCACCTAGGCACTTGTTAGAAATGCAAATTCTCAGGTACTACCCCTGATCTATTGGCGGGGGTGGAGGGGGGAAGATGTGTGTGTGTGTGTGTGTGTGAGAGAGAGAGAGAGAGACAGAGAGACAGAAAGAGACAGAGAGACAGAGACTGCGGGGGGGAGGGTGGTCAGAAAGCTACTCAAGCATGACAATCATTGCTCCTGCCTGTAATTCCATGTCCCTCATCATCTGACCTATCCATGCCACTGCACAATTTTTTGGCTCAGACCTTTCAAAACAGTTGAAAGAGGACCTGGAAATGGAGCACAAAGTAGTAAACAGTGGCTGTAAGTGAGCCACAATAAGGGACTGAGAGCCTATTCCCAAAAGATGATGGTTCCAGTAACAGTCAACGAGGAAAAGAATATTCTCACTGGCTGTGAAGAAGTTCAACTCCTCAAAATGGGAAGCAGCAGGAAAAGGAGACCGAATTTAAAAAGGAAAAAGAAAAGCAAGCAGATGCATGTGTATGTTCCCCACAACCTGTCAGTGGCAAAGAGAAAAGGCAGCAG
Organism: Spilogale gracilis; assembly: GCA_004023965.1. Classification (NCBI taxonomy): domain Eukaryota; kingdom Metazoa; phylum Chordata; class Mammalia; order Carnivora; family Mephitidae; genus Spilogale; species Spilogale gracilis. Next base: position 9,322 of record PITA01020108.1, on the reverse strand, counting down.
CAACTAGGACTGGGTGGAACTAAGGATCCAATGCTGCCTGGGCAAGGAATTCAAAACAGCTCCTCGTGAGAAGGACAGAGAGTCCTACAAGTGTACAAACATGGGCATCTTGAGGCCATAATAACATGCTAGCTACAGAAGTCACTGGAAATATTCATCTTTTAAAAAAGTCAAAGTCATCTGCCCTCAGATACGTGCACAAGAGTAAAGTGCAGGCATGTGTAGAGCAACTCTCTCCCTACTTTATGGGGCTGAAGTCAAACAGACCACTGTATTGCAGCCCACACAATAGTGAGGATCTTCTCAGATGAAGGGCCTTCCTTTTCCATAGCTGAATGGCAACTGCTTTAAATTCCAGGGCTAGTCATTTTTCCAGCTCTTATCAGTTACCTAGTCCCAAGGCTCGCACCAGGCTTTACAGTCTTGTTTTCTAGGTACATGATCTTAAAACAAAACTAAAATACTTTCCTTTTCACTTTATACTCTCAAGAAGAAGGCTAAAGTTTTAAAAATAACTTTTAAGAAGCCAGAAACCCAATAGTAGTATATGAAATGAAAACATCTGCTGAACACAGGCATCTGGAAAGCTTGGCTCTAATTCAAGCTAGTCACAAATCCCACCACAAAGCATCTGCTAACAAAGGTCTCTAACTTTGTAGTACTTCTTGGGATATCTCAAGTAATCTGTAAACTATGTAATGGAATTCACACACTATTAACTCTGAAAATTAATGGAATTACTGAGGTACTTTATTATATGTAATAATTAATTCAGAAATTGAAAAGTAAAATCATCGGATTCACAACACACACACACACATCTCCGCAATAACTAAACCAAAGCTTTCCAGCTCTAATATTCTGAGTTCTTGACAAGGGAAGGCAGAACAAGGAAAGTTACCAAGTGATTGCCCCATTAAGTAGGAATGAGCCTGCAACAATCAGGATGCAAGAAAAAAAAAGGGGCGGGGAAGAAGTCTATAATCTCTCTAAAAGGAGGACCCATTGTACTGTCAATCTATCTGATGCCATTTCCGAACAGCTAATCAAAGGAAAGGGCTGTTTGCAATGGCTCATGTTTGAAAGTAGGCAATACTGGTATGGAAATAAAGTGTAGCTAACTGACTCCATTAAGGAAACTAATGCTGGCTCTGGTTTTCTTGGATAAAAGCTCTTTGGCTCAGTCACTGTGTTTGTAAGACTATCCCAGAGCACATGTGGACGGACCACTGTCAGAATTACACAGGCTGCAGACCTTGCTGAATGACAAAAAAGGAAGAAGTCAAGGCACACATGAGAAGTAAAATTATCATCTGTGTTGACAGAACAAGAAACAGGAAGAGCCGAGAGCTGATAGTCAGAGATTAGCTTACTCATGAGGATTCTACTAACATATACTGAGTGACTGCTACGAGGAAAAGAATATTCTCACTGGCTATAAACATATGTAAGGGCTCAGTTACTTCTTTCTATAGTGAAGTAACCTTAACCAGATTTTGAAAAACTGCTTCTCTCCCCAGTCGGAATATGACTCAACATCAGTATTTCAGTTTGTATGACAACTGTGTTGATTTCTCCCAAATTAAACCCTTGTTTCAGGCTAAAAAATATTTTGTTTTTATGAAGTCTCACTGTCTCACTTGTCTAGTACTGAGAGAGAACGTGGTGCTACCAGAGGCTTAAGGTGTAACACTATTTCTTCCTCTTTTTTTTTTTTTTTAAAAAGATTTTATTTATTTATATGACAGAGAGAAACACAGCTAGAGAGGGAACACAAGCAGAGGGACTGAGAGAGGGAGAAGCAGGCTTCCCGCCGAGCAGGGAACCTGATGTGGGGCTCGATCCTGGGTCTCCAGGATTATGACCTGAGCCGAAAGCAGTCACTTAATCAACTGAGCCACCCAGGCGTCCCATACTTCTTCCTGCTTCTGATAGGCTCTTAACACAGTTAACAAAACATTTTATAGTTATTCCTAGGGCGACCTTAAGCAAAACAACCATCACAAACAGTATAAAATGTTTCTAATTAACTGTTTCCTAAGGTGGAAAGAACCAGCATTTACTAGATGACACAGTCTCAAAAGAACTCCACAGCATTGTTCATTTATATTTCACCATCAAACTGTATACAGCCTTTGGTCTTAAAAATAAAAGTGGGCCCAACCCACAAAGAACCTGAGTAATGTGACCTTTCTTACAGACCCATTTCAAGAAGCACACATCTCAGTTTCAAACCTCTAATTTGATGTTCACATACAACTAATTCAGTGCAATTTAAAATCTAGTAGAGTCAGTAACATTATAAAATTAGAAATGAGAATAATGATTACTTAATCTTTATTCACTGACTTGAAGGACTATACTTTCACTTGCTCTGTTATGTTTTAATATACAAGGAAAACAAAGGAAAAGAACCTGTCATGTGGACCTACGTTTTGGCTGTGACATCCACATATTGTCCTGGGCGAAAATGAGCAGCATAAAGAGGGGTGCCTTTATGAAAAGAAAACAATCAAGAAATTTGTTAGCCTGGGAACAACTTCACTAAACATAAACTATATCTAGGAAGCCTATCAAATTTCAAAGAAAGTAGAAGATTCTCTTCACAATTATAATTATTAGAAACTTCAACAATTAAATAATAAAGCTGTTCATCAAACATGCCTTAATTGACTGTACATGGGCTGAAGAACAACACGTCCCAGGACGAGGCGCCTGGTGCTAGAGTCAGGCTAACAGACCCCGGGTGGCTGATGGGTTTGCGCCTTCACAGAGGCCAACGTGGTACTGGCTGAAACAAGCAATTCACACGACAAATGCAGTGTTCTTGCTGGTAAGTACACGAGTTTGATGATTCTTTGTTGTTTTGGTGAGTAATAATACACTGACTTAAGATATCTTTCCTATTTCATATAGTGAAATAAAAACAAAAGAATGACTCAAAAAATGCTGTGGCTGAAGCAAATCTTTTTTAACCATTAGAGAAAAGTTACCCAAAAATAGGAACTTTAACTGTTTGAACCCAAGGCCATCATACACTAGGCAGTGAGTACTGTATGTGTGATATCCACATAAAGCCCATGTATATCAGACTTTTGGTAGATTGGTCACTGTGCCAATAAAATATAGTCATTCCAGCACATGCCCAGATAATTTCGAATTCTGAAAAACTATCATTACTGATCATTACTGATACCTCTAGTGTTATATACTAACATTTCCAAAACTAGTTGTATGTAAATAGAATCTTACTTGAAATGCATGAGAAAAACGTAATTTAGAGGAATTTTGTAAGTGAAAGTCCTTCACAATGTTTTGTTTGTATCAATTTGGAATTAACATTATGAGAACTATTTGACAATTAATCAGCAAATATTTATGGGGCACTTACCATATATATTCTAACAATACATTTAGAAATATAAAAGGTAAGACATGGCTCCTAACCTCAAGAATTTATTACCCAGGTGAAGAATCAACAGTAACATCATCAAGTAAGAGGTTTTTTCTTTAAAAAAAAAAAAAAAAAAAGCCACAATCAATGCAGTAGAGAATGTAACTGAATGCTAATTATGGCTTGGGAGTAAGGTACTATGGGATTTCAGAGAGTAGTATCCTTTAATGTAGGACCTAACCTAGATTTGTATGGGCAAAAAAACCCCCTGAATTAAGAAAAAATAGGGGAGACTGACTGAATTTCTAGGAGTCTAACTGAGTTGAACTGCTGAAACCTGACCACTTTTCAACCACAAAAACAATTCCACATGGTTTGAGTGACAACAAAAGTTAATAGGAACTTAATTTTTACACTTATTACCTTAATTCCATTCACTTGAGCTTCAAACTACAAAGCTTGCACTTCAAAAAATACTTTTAATTCTAGCTTATATCAAGGCTGGTCCTGTCACTCCAATTAAGGCTTATTGCAATTATAATTTACTTCATGAAATTCAGTTCAGCTATTAAAATACCAAATCTTACAATATTCTTCTACTATCTATTTGTTAGAACTCAAGTTCAAGAGATCAAGAAGCTTTTCTTCAGTTCCAAATGTCAAAATGCTTTTAACTACATAAACTGATAAAACCATGCTGCCAATAGTACTTTTTGACACTTAGGGAGTAGGTAAAATACTTCAGAATTTTTAAGTTAGAATCTTTACATCAAGGTGCTATGGCCAGTCACTTTCCTGCTTCATGAAAATTCTTCTAACTCAGTGAGAGTCTAGCTATTCTTCATTTATTGAAATGACAGCCTACACAGAGTAAACTTCACATTTTAAAGGTTAGCGTATTTTGAAAAACAAAACAAACAAAAAACTAAAGTTAGTGCATTTATCTGGAGTGGCTTTTCTAAATGTGAAATTCTCTGTACATTGAAAACAAAAGCGCTCCTCCCTCTTTAATGAAAACAAAGAGTTCTCTACAGTTCTTTCCAGTCAAAAAAGAGAAAGACTTGTTTGTCCCTAGTGATTAAATCAGATACTGCTTTGTATTTAAAAATACATGTTTAGGACTTTGTATTGTGGATTCAGCTTTACTGAAAGGCCTAACATTAAACAAATCACACATTTGGGTATTTCTGCCTCCCTCCTTTCCCCAACCTCAGATTACCTGGCTTAATCACAGCATTATCTGTTACATGAAAGATTTTAACTTTCTGTTTTGGCGGCAATCCAAGTTCTTGGTAAAATTCCAATATAGATGTAGATTTCTAGAGGAAAAGCAGCACACGTGAGTAACCCATTACACTAAAGGTGGAGTTCAGTTCACAGAGATCTAAACCAAAGTCCTTAACAACCCAGAGAACAAATCATTAAGGGCACTCTGTTCCCCTGATGAACAAAGAGCACAATATTCTTATTTAAGGGAGGTGAGATTTTTATCTGTAATCCAATACATCCGGGAACCAAGCAGGTGCATGGTGGAGCTCATATACATTACATGGTGAAAGACCTTTATCTGTAGGAAAAGAAACAGAGTTGTGCTCATATCTGAATTCTGACTGGAGACTGGAAGTACCAAGAACCTCAATCTGGGGAAATTCAACTCTGTCTACGCTGCACCTGCTTCCAGGCAGCTGCAAGAAAACATACTAGGTCACATTCAAATGTATGACCACAAACTTCAAAGTGAGTCCCAAATGCAGTCTGGCCAATCTACCTTTCCCTACTAAATCCCTCTCACTCTCTCTAAAGCTCCTTTTCACAACCTCTTTTAAAACCTCCATACGTTTCCCTCCTCCTCCCTTCTTTGAGCTGACCACGTTGCTTCAGATTTCACTAAAAAAACCAGAAGGACAGAAGCATTTCCCCCAAGGTCTTATCACCCAGTCAAACTGCCTGCATAAGCACTTACCTACAGCCACCCCGACACCCCATGCTAGATTGCATGAGATGCACATGGGGCACTTTTATGAAAATGCCAATATCAAGGGCCTTCTGTTTGGAGACTGCTATTTCCCTGATCTAAGGTGTCATCCAGGTGTCAGTGTTTTGTAAGCACTCCCTGTGACTCAGATGTGAAACGGGCTGGAAATCACTATGACAAGTGAACTGTCCATGCTCTTATTAGAAGTCAAATCCCTTACTGTGTACTCACCCCATCCCTCTGTCATCTGTTCAATGGCTTTACTTCTGAATCTGTTCCCACTGCCTTCTGAATCACCAATCTCCCCCTTTCTACTGGAACTATCTTATCAGTCTACAAAGATGTCATAATAACTCACATTAAAACAAAACTTCCTTTTGACTACATAGTTTCCTTTCCATTCCTCCTTATGGCAATGCTCCTTGAAAAACTTCTGAATCTTCTGTCTTCCCATTCTTTCATACCCACCTTAATCAGGTGCCTGCAACCCCTAAATACTCAAGGCGAAGTGCTTATCAAGGTCACCAACCATCTCTATGAGGTCAAATACACTGCCCACTACTTATCTCGTTGGCTCCACCAGCAATGCCTGGCACAGGTGACCACTCCCTCCTTGAGACTTGCACTCTCTCAGTTAATAGCCCCACATTTCTAAGCTCAATTGCAAATTCTACTCTGAACTACAAATTCACCCATACAGCTGCTAACTCAACATTTCACTTTGGTAACATACAGCAAGTCAAGTTTGATACGTCTAAAACTGAACTCAACTTCTCCCCCAGAAACCTGCTTTCCTCTGGTTTTCCAAACTGCAACAAATGGCAACTCCATACTTCTGTTGCTTGGACCCAAAATCTTGTGGTTACCTTTGACTCTTTTCTTCTTTGTCATGTCCCATGTCCCACACATCAGCAGTTCCTGTAGACTCAATTTAAAACTAAAGCCCACATCAATTACTTCTCACCTGCACCTCAAACCACCATCTTTTGCCTGGATTATATTAACAGCCTCCTAAATGGTCTCCAGACTTCCACACTGCTGACACCATGGTCTATTCTCCAGTCACAGGCTGGCACGGTCCTTTTAAAACTCAAGCTAAATCATGTCTCCACAATGGCTTCCATCTCATGCAGAATCAATCTTAAATCCTTAACATGGTTTACAATCTGACTTCATCTACTACTCTCCTGGCTCACCCTGCTTCAGGTACAAAGCATTCCTCACATTCCAAGAACATATTAAACAATAACCTTAGGTCCTTTGCACATACTATTCCCCCTGCCTGCAATGCTTCTCAGGTTTTTGCAGGGCTTACTCCCATACTTTATTCAGGCCTCCATCTAAATATTAACTTACCCTTCCTGATTATTCTATCTCAAATGGCATCACTTTGTCACTTGCAATCCCCTCAGTCTACTTTATTAGTCTACAAAGCACTTCTATTTGTTGAGATACACATTTTTATTGTGTATCTTCTAAGCTATGGCCTCTTTGTATCATCCCCAATCTAACCAAAATGTAAGCTTCTTGAGAACAGAAACTTTAGTTGCTGTTACATCCCCAGCTCCTGGTAGGTCCTGCTGCCTGCTTTTCCCTCTACCCATGCCCTTTATTCTGTAAACTTCGTTGAATAAAAAACCTTTGAATAGGGGCACCTGGGTGGCTCATTTGGTTAAGCAACTGCCTTTGGCTCAGGTCATGATCCTGGAGCCCCTGGACTGAGTCCCGCATCGGGCTCCAGCTCCATGGGGAGTCTGCTTCTCCCTCTGACCTTCTCCCCTCTCATGCTCTCTCTAAAATAAATAAATAAAATATTTTTTTAAAAAAATTGTTGAAAAGAAAACTTTATGAATATCTCATTTCCTTAAAGTAATGTCCTGGGTCTTTCTTCTTTTCTTAGTTTTTTGTTTTTTGTTTTTTTTTAAAGATTTTATTTATTTGAAAGAGAGAAACACAGCCAGAGAGGGAACACAAGCAGGGGGAGTGAGAGAGGGAGAAGCAGGCTTCCTGCCGAGCAGGGAGCCCAATGTGGGACTCGATCCCGGGTCTCCGGGATCATGACCTGAGCCGAAGGCAGTCGCTTAACCAATTGAGCCACCCAGGCATCCCTTCTTTTCTTAGTTCTTAAGACTCTTGACACAGATTGCTAGAAGACTTGACAAAATGGTTGTATCACTTTCTATTTCCTGATGTGAAGAGTGCCTCTTTCATGGGATTATAACCAACACAGGTGTATCTATCTTCCTGATGCTCTTTCCCCCTCAACTTCCCCTCTCATCACAAAAGAAATACCTTCAAGTCTCCAAGGTACTCTATGTATGCTTACCTACATCTGCCTATTCAAGTACCTCCAAGGTACTCTATGTATGCTTACCTACATCTGCCTATTCAAGTCTCTTGGCCTGTAATTCTTCCCCACCCTGCACCTGCAAAGCTCATTAAAAATATGTTAAATCTATATCTAGTCTCAGCTCCAGTAATATTTCCTGTCCTGATTCCTGCCCGGGTAGCCTCACCAGAGCAGACCAGTCCTTGGTCTATGCCATCTCTAGACCTTGTCTGTATCTCAAATATTGTCCACATTACCTTATACTTATCAACTTACATGAATGTTTGCCTGCCTGCTGGAGCTTGTGGATGGTGAGCTGTTTTATTCGCCTTTGCCTATTACTTCAGAGCTAAGCACAGTGACACTACACTACAGAAGTGCTAAGCACTTCAGAGCTAAGCACAGTGACACTACACTACAGAAGTGAGCTAAATGAATGGTGAAGACACAAAAGATGGAGGACAGACATCCATTTGATGTGAAGTCCTGATCTGCCTCACTAAGTCACCACACCTTTTCACTCTTGCCGCTTCATCAGTTCTTGGCACACAACATAACTGTGTTTACAATGTTACCTTCAATTCTAGTTACTAAAAGATTGTAGGCCTTAAATAAAGATCATGACTTATTCTGAGGATGAATAAATCTTCAAGAAACTAAATGACTATGAAACCAAGCCAAGAGTAATTCATAATGAAAAAAGCAAGAATAGGAGCAACTGAAAGACCCTAACCAACCCAAGACGATGCTGACGTACTGATAACTAAGCATCACTGTCCCCAATCCAACGGAGTATCTGCAGAGTCTTAATTACAGAATATATGAATATGTGGCAAGCTTCAGTTACTTGATGATTTCAGTTTAAAATGTAAGCTGTTGGTGCCACTTTGTAACTTACTGAGAGGCTGCCTTTCGTAGACATGAAATTGGGTGGCACTGGTCTGTACGCATCCGGTAATTTCCGGATCAACCCATAAGCCCTGGGATGTCCGTGCAACCCTCCAGTGGAACCACGCAACAGAAGCTGAAAAGCCCTGCTCTGGATGCCCATGAAAGGTTGTTTTGTACCACACAGTGTTCCCTTAAGAAGCTATCCTTTCCTCCTTTCCTCCAAGAGTGAGTGGGATGACCTAAGTTCATCCCAGTCATTCCCTATAGTTTTCCCTCCCACACGCCGAAATCTAACACTGATATTCAACACCACCCTTATCAAGGCCCCTACTTTTCTTTTCTTAAAGATTTTATTTATTTCACAGAGAGAAACACAGCTAGAAAGGGACCACAAGCAGGGAGAGTGAGAGAGGGAGAAGCAGGCTTCCCGCCAAGCAGGGAGCCCGATGCGGGGCCCAATTCCACGACTCCAGGATCATGACCCGAGCCGAAGGCAGACACTTAACAACTCAGTCACCCACGTGACTACCCCCCTCCTTTTTTTTTTTAAAATATTTTGTCAGAGGAGAGAGAGAGAAAGAGAGAGAAAGAGAGAGCGAGCATGAGCAGGATAAAGGGCAGAGGGGGAGGGAGAAGCAGACTTCCCACTGAGCAAGGAGCCCAATACAGGACTCGATTCCAGGACCTTGAGATCATGACCTGAGCCGTAGGCAGATGCTTAACCAACTGAGCT
>PITA01020107.1:0-35253 GCA_004023965.1 Spilogale gracilis | reverse complement strand
AAGAAAGAAAGAAAGAAAGAAAGAAAGAAAGAAAGAAAGAAAGAAAGAAAGAAGAGAAAGAGAGATAGATTCAATGAAGGAATAAAAGGAAGGGAGAGCAACATAGAGCAAAAAAAAATCCTCAGGATTCCAGGACAGCCACTTCTATCCCAGCAGCTCAGTCTCAGAGAGATTGTGACATTGAAGCTGTAGTCTCCTGAAAACAAACTGAAATCGCATATTGTCTAACCTGTTACTGTAGAAACTTGCCTAAGAGGCTGAAGAGGGCATGGAGAGTTAGTTTGGAAATACAGCAAAACTATCAGTGACTCCATATACAAAAAATGAAAGTAAAAGTTGTGCCTGAAGGCAATTTAATGATAATACACTGAGCAACCCAACTGTAAATATATATTCCTGAAATCAAAACACCATAAGGCCAACATATCGATTTAACCCAGTGGTGTTTAATGGCAACTGAAGATATAAGGAGAAGGAAGAAGGTATGACATGATAAGAGATATAACTCCTCATTTCCAACAGCAGGAAATCAATAGGTATTTAAAAATGATTAATCTGGGACGCCTGGGTGGCTCAGTTGGTTAAGCGACCGCCTTTGGCTCAGGCCATGATCCTGGAGACCCAGGATCGAGTCCCCCCACATCCGGCTCCCTGCTCGGCGGGAAGCCTGCTTCTCCCTCTCTCACTCCCCCTGCTTGTGTTCCCTCTCTGGCTGTGTTTCTCTCTGTCAAATAAATAAAATCTTTTAAAAAAAATGATTAATCATTATTGCAGTATAAGCATATAATTTAAAATTATGAGGGGGTATATGAGAAACCTCATAGGACACAGTAAAAAGTGTCCTAACTACTTACTTCTAGGGAGATTAATGGGAAATAACTGAACCTTCAATTCTACTACCTTAGATATTCTTCTTTAAATATTTTAATATTAATTTGATTAATATATACTCATTATATTTAATACAAATGATTTTTTTATATGTGGTGATTCACTGCCTTGCTATCCTCAGTAATAAAAAACAAAAACAAATAAAACCCAAAAAACTAAAAAACAAAGTGCCAAGCTAAAAAACACTGCTACATTATCTACAGTTCGTTTTCTAATTGGAAAAATCCACTTCTGAACCTCATCTTTTACTTCCTCTTTCTTGTTTTAAAGAATTTTTTTAGGGTGCCTGGGTGACTCAGTGAGTTAAAGCCTCTCCCTTTGGCTCAGGTCATGATCTCAAGGTCCTGGGATCCAGGCCTGCATTGGGCTCTCTGCTCAGCAGGGAGCCTGCTTCCTCCCCTCTCTCTGCCTACTTGTGATCTCTCTTTCTGACAAATAAATGAATAAAAATCTTTAAAAGAAGATTTTTTAATTTTTAAACATTAAAGATAACTCACACTCAAAGCTATTTATTTATTGACATTTATTTGCTTACTAATTTCCTTATTTCCTTTCAGGTATATTATCACTTAAAATATGGCTAGCACCAAATTCCAGGAATCTTACATTCTTTTGACTTGATGTCCAGTGTTCCAATCTTTCTTGCATGCCTCTGCCAGAGAAATCCGTGTTGGTTTCATGGATCTTTCTATCCAGGATATCTCTGTTGATGATCTTCCTTTCTTCTTCTTTTCTAATTAAAGTTCTCATCCCTGGGTGCCACTCTTTGCATAGAGTTTTATTTTAAAAAATCAGCATTATAAATATATTCTTCTCCACTTTTATATTGTTGGTCTCTTGTCACCATTTTGTACATTAAAATTCTCCACATTTCAACCAGTATTACATGCATAATAGGTAATAAATATGAATATAAATGTGAGTGAACTATTCAAGTAATCCTTACTGAAGTGTGAATGAAGAATACTTCTGTAACTTGTATTCAAAGATGATTTCCCCAATCTTGATTAATTACATGGTTTTCTTCTAATAATATTGTTTGTTCTCTTGATCATACAAAAAAGTACTCATTCAAAATATCTAAATACTGTGTTTTGGTGATTGCCTAACTCAGGGTCTGGGTTAGAAGGATGTGGCTGGAACAACTAATTTGTATAGAGTTTTCCCTTTGGGGTAATAAAATGATTCTAAAGTAGTTTGTGGTGATGATTGCACAAATCTGTGAATATACTAAAAAAATTCCTTTTATACTATAAGTAAATGAATTATATGATATGTGAATCATACTTCAAAACATATGGAGACAATGTTTAAAGCAGCATTATTCATAAAAGCCAGAAAGTGGAAACAAACTAAATGCCCGTCTGTGTGTGTGTGTGTGTGTGTGTGTGTGTGTGTGTGTGTGTGTGTGTGTATGATATGTATTTATATATATTAGGATTTGGGATATGCATGTGTCCATGTATCTATATCTATATCTATCTTTCTATAACAATTGGGATATGGTTTAATTCCTGAAATACGTCAAAAATCATTATTAATTATTACTCATTCGAGATATACTCAAACTTAGTTGGAAATAGCAGCTTTGTATAATCTTACATCAATTTTCTTAATTTATACATTATTTTACCCAAGATAAAAATCAGTAAGTTTATCAGAAATGACCTATTTGTTATATTTGTATATAATAAGCCAAATTAATAAGCTCACTTTTATACTCAAACATGTGCCAGAACTGACCTTTCCTTCTGTGTTGCCAATTTAAACAAGAATATATCCTTTTATTACTGGAATTCTGTGCAGTAATTGGAACAAACTTCTCACCTTGATTCTACCTAGAAATGATCTGTCACTGTATCTTCATACTGTGAACACCGTGATGAAAGTAACTCTCATGAACCATACAAGGCAGCAATTTTTACGATTAAATAATTGATGAAAACACCAGTGGCCCTCTATTCCAAAAGGTAGTTCATCAGTACCACAAAACAGTTACAATTTGCTGAAAGATAATGAGCAATGGGAGTATTTGGGAAACTTTTAGATTAGCATAATTAAAACAACTTAATTCAAGGTCTAGTTAGAATTTAAGAACATTGATCTCTACTAACTTGATTTTGCTATGGTTATAATGTTTCCATTGAATGTAGATCAACATAACTCTGGTATTTCATTGTAATAATTGTGAGCTATATTCTTTCATAAATCATGATAGCACCTGTTTCCTCCTTCTAGCTGGAAAGAAATTAATTAGTTTGAACCAAGTGAAAAACATCTATTTCTGTTTCTCATAACCTTAGAAACTGTGTTTGCTTCTCACAGTAAAATTAGACAGTGTGAATTGCTAGGGTCATGACAAACAAAGTGGCAACGAATGATACACCAGTGTACAATGTGAAAGGACTTTTTTACTTCTGAAAGTCTTAATGTGGTGTAAATAACTCAGCTAGAAATTTTGTAACTTTGGATGAGAAATTTATATATACATTAATTTTGATTCTTTAGTGTAAAATTTAGGGTAAATATACATGAGCATGACTTTCATATAATTTCATAATGACTGTGAGAACACAAATTGTCCTAATCTGCTTGTAAAATTAAAAAATATGTGGGGTAGGAGATTTATGGGCTGAATTGTGCCCCCCCCCGCGAACTCAGATGTTGAAACTTTAACCTCCAATACCCCAGAATGTGACTGTATTTAAAGAAAAATTTTTTAAGTAGGTGATAAAGTTAAAATGAGGCCATCTGGGTGGGCTATAGCTTAACATGACTGGTGTCTTTATAAGAAGAGAATATTAGGACCCACACAAAGATACCAGGAATACACGCCCCCCAAAAATGCAAGGACACAGTGAGAAGGTGACCATGTGCAAGGCAAGAAGAGAGACTCTAAGAGAAATCAAATCTATCAACACCTTGATCTTGGACTTCAAGCCTTCAGATGTGAAGAAAATAAAATCTACTGTTGAAGCCACCTAGCGGTGGCATTTTGTTGTGGCTGCTCCAGGACACTAAGATAGGACATGGTTGCCAAGAAGTCGCAACACGTTTTTTTCCAGGTTTAAATACCTCCTTGTTAGTGCAATTACCTGAGTGTAAGAGAAGATGTTCTTTGAATTCCTTCACAAACTCTCATCGCCTACGTTCTTTGTTTAAGATGCTATCTGCTTATATAAGATCTGTCCTCAGTCCTTTCTAAGATCACCCTTGCATGACTGAGAATAGATTATCAAAATCTATGTTTAGAGACTTGCCTGCAGCCAGAGGACTGAGTACAATTGAGACTCTGTCTTCTAGAAACAGTTGTGTGAGATTCAAAAGGCAGAAGAACAGAGAAGGGAACATTTCAGTAGCAATCTCAGCTTAAATAAGTGATCTTTAGTGGATTATCGTTCACTTGCAGCTGGCAGAATCTCTCCTCGTTCAGTCACAACCTTCATGAGTGTGGAGGCTCTGGGTCCATAACAGTGGATCAGGGGCAACAGCAGTTTCTTGGCCTGGGTCACGGCAGCAGTGAGGTGCTGTTATAGACAATGGACCAAACTTCTTCTCTAGACTCACTAATGACTTGGCAAGCTTGCAATTTCTTGTGTTAAATCAGTTTCAGCTTGAAATATCCAAAATTATTTCTGTTTCCTATGCTGAACTCTTAATTTGTTGTCTAATTTTCTGTTTACTGTAAAAAGAAATTTTACCAGCAAAGAATTGAAGAAACCCTTTAAAAACTGTTTTAGCACAGTCAGGCTAGATTGAGAGAAGGCAAAAAATATTTCAGCAGCTTCTATCAGATACATTTGAGGCTTCCCCGAACAGATGATTGATTGCCTCCTGGTTTCCTATGATATTAAACACGCATCATGTTTTTTGAGTCAGTGCAAGACACGGAGGGAGAAAACGAATGAACTAGGTTAAAGTTTAAAATGAAATAGAAATGGACACTGGGTAATGTATTGGATAATAAAACAAGGTAACACGAACAGTGATTACAACAATGTGAATTTGCTGTATTGTTTACCTTGCAAAAACCAGTTTATGGAAAGCTAATATTTGTGTGTATAAAAATTCTCAACCCAGGATGTGCTCTTGCTTATTATTCCTGCCCAAATGGGGTTTCATATATGGGGATTCCTGTTCCTTTCATTTTGTGAAGCAAGTATTCAACTACTTCATGTCAGAGCATCCCCTTCAAAATTAGATAAACGTTTCATCTGAGAGCTTCCACCACCAAGAAAGAAGCATAATTGTTGGCTGGACTCTTCAGCTTCAGGAAACATCGTATCCGATGCTTGACAATACTGTCCCAACCAATTTATCATGTGACATATGAGGTTTCTAGTTCTGTGTGAGTGGCAGCATAAGAAAGGGCTCATGTCTATCTTGTAATAAGAGCACCTGCTTCCTGGACCATATGGCCTAATAGATACTATGGTTCTAGAAGTATCTGTCATAAAGACAATGGATGGATCTTCTACCAAATCTAATCTGAGAGATGCAGTACATATCATATCCCCCTTGCTGAGGAGAAGAGAATTCTATCTACAACTGAGCAGTCAACACCATTCAAAACATAGCTCTTGGAATAGTACTGGATCCTGGTGAAAAGGTAAGTGCTAAACCATGGATCATCAAAAACATGTAGTCCAAATTTTCAATCAGGAAATAATTATTATCAAGACACCAAAATGGAAAATGCCTATATTAATGATAACTAAAAAGTGTCCCATTAGTGGTTAGTAGAGATCCTTGTAGTGGCGAAAATTTATTAAGGTATACTTTTTCACTTACATTGGGTAGAAGAGAAGTTTAATGAGTTAAAAATATGCATGATTTCATAAGCAGTGGCATGAGGCATGCTAGTTGGTCAGGTGCCTGAAGGAGCAACTCTGGAAACCTGATGAAAAGGGATTCTGGAGAAGGGGCCTGTGGGTGATGTACTAGGAATAAATACAAAATGTGAGTGTCTGCATCATATATATATTATTGTCCATCAGAAATCATTATTTTTTTAAATATTTTATTTATTTGACACAGAGAAACACAGGCAGAGAGGGAACACAAGTAGAGGGAGTGAGAGAGGGAGAAGCAGGCTTCCTGCCGAGCAGGGAGTCTGATGTGGGACTCGATCCTGGGTCTCTGGGATCATGACCTGAGCCGAAGGCAGTTGTTTAACCAACTGAGCCACCCAGGCGCCCCAGAAATCATTATTTGTAGAAGAGGTAATAACCCAGTAGACAGGATGACTCAGTCGATAGATATAAGTCAGTTTCTATCCTCAAACATACCATTGCTTTCACAATACACTATGCAATAGTTAAAGAAAGAGGCTCCAGATGGACCAATGACATGAATTACATCTCCACAGATTTTCTAGCTGCTGTTGCTACAGAATATCTGACCAATCTACAACAGAGATAGAAGCTGAGCTCCTGATATAGAATCATTTAGGATTTTTGTAAGTCACTTAGCCACCATAAACCAAGCCATCCAGAGGATAGAGTGTTATGTAACTGGATTTATAAATTGAAACTTTATTACTATGCATCCCAGAGAGATGGACAGACAGAAAATCAAATATGGGAACAAGACACAGAAAAAATAATTCACAAGCAAAATGAGAAGTAAGACAAATTTTGCAAACAGCATTAGGAAACTCAATTACATGAACAACTAGTAAATCCAATAATATTTTTATTTCATTGTATATATATATATATGTCTCAGAGTTAAAGACAGAATATAATCTTTACAATAAGAATAAACACTTACTTAGAAGAGGAAATGGCTATACAAAGGGGCAATTAAAGGGCTTGTTGTGAAAAATATATACTTTGTAACTCTTTAAGTTGAGAGGGAAAATCTGTAGAATAGAGAATTAGAAAAAAGTTAATCTAGAATTAAGATGATAACCCAGAATGGAAGTCAAAGCAATAAAGAGAGGAAAACTGAAAACAAGAGAAGTTAAGAATATTCAAAATAACTTGAGAAGAAGCAATGTCTTTTTTATAAAATGCAAAATATTTGATAAGAAAAAAATATTGACCTAGGAAGAAGTAGTCAAAAAGCTATGGTAGGAAAAAAAAAAGAAAAAATTAAACATGCTAAGTCTAAATGAATACTGATATAAAAATAAACAACACAGTCCATTTGAAAACAAATGAAGGATACTTAAGAAATATAGTGAAAATCAGATACATTAACATTCAGTACTGAAAGTGAAATAATGTAATAAAGATATTGGTTGAAGGACAAAATTAACAAGATTATTTAAATTTATAGACACCTAGATGTCTATATGGGACAGTCCATTAAGCACTGACTCTTGGTTTTGGCTCAGGTCACAAACACATGGTGCTGAGATCAATCAAGTCCCACATGGGGCACCACCCTTGGTATAATCTCTCTCCATCTCCCTGTGCCCCTCCCTGCCCTGCACTCTCTCTTTCTCTCCCTAAAATAAATAAATCTTTAAGAAATAAACTTACACACACCTAAAAACATAGTCTTTAAAATTATAAACCAAAGAGTGATAAAATTATAAGCAACTGCACAATTAAATTAGAAGGTTTTAGCACACATATGAGTAACTTATAACTCAAGCAGTCAAAAATTACAAATAGATCTATCATAGGTAACACTATAAATGCAGATTTTTAAAACTGACAATGTTCTGTGCTATAAGAATTCTCAAAATATTGCAAAAATACAGAAAATGCAGACTATATTGTTGAATTTTAAAAATTAAAAATTTGGGGCACCTGGGTGGCTCAGTTGGTTGGACTAGTGCCTTCGGCTCAGGTCATGATCCTGGAGACCCAGGATCGAGTCCCACATCGGGCTCCCTGCTTGGCGGGAAGCCTGTTTCTCCCTCTCTTACTCACCCTGCTTGTGTTCCCACTCTGGCTGTGTTTCTCTCTGTCAAATAAATAAAATTAAAAAAAAATTAAAAATTAACATTATAAAACATACATACATAAATATATAAAACTTACTATTGGAAATGAAACATCTTCTATCCATGATGGAAATAGGAAATAATAAAAATCATGAATGAAGCAGCTACCAACATGGAGAATTTTCAATAGTTATAATGGCACTTAAAATTATAAACTTTGAATTTAATCATTACATAAAGGTGACATATGCTGCATATGTGGCAAGAAAAGAGATGCCAAGCAACTGAGATACCAGGAAAAGAAATTGTGGAATGGCTAGGGAAGTCAGAGCAAAGGATAAAAAGCATTAGTTGTCAAAAAAGCATATACTTTCCATTGAACTAACAGAGAATCATAAGAAAGGTCCTTCCTTACCTTATAATATCCAAAATTCTGCTTCAGGCACAACGTCACATTTTTACTATTCTTTTGTATTTGTGACTGGGGATTTTTTATGAATGATTTACTTTTTTTAGGTACTTAAAAACAACAATGTCAATAGTAGGTATCAACAGGGCAATTTGGTCCATTCTGACAAAGATATATGGATATCTATATTGTAAGCCTTCAGATGTTGGAAATTATAGCTTGTATAAAATATAAACTCTTCTTGAATTTTATTACCTTTGATACCTCTACTTGTGAATGCCAGCAACAGCCAATGAAATTGGACCCTTAGCATTTTGCTTTATGTATGACTATACACTCACTTTAAATTCCATTTCAAGGAATGCCTGGGTGGCTCAGAGGGTTAGGCCTCTGCCTTAACTCAGGTTATGATCTCAGGGTCCTGGGATCGAGCCCCACAACTGGCTCTCTGCTCAGCAGAGAACCTGCTTCCCCCTCTTTCTCTGTCTGCCTCTCTGCCTATCTGTGATCTCTCTCTATCAAATTAATTAATTAATTAATTAATTAATTAATTAAATTCCATTTCAAGATATATATATATTTTTGGATGTCCTGTCATTTGTGCTATTACATGATTATTTTAAATACTATTCTTAAAAAAACTAAAGCTTTACATTATCTGTCTAACATTAAACAATACAAATTAATTTAACATAAAATCAATTGATCTTGGTCCTTAGTACTTCTCACTAGGTTTGGTTAACACTCATGAACAGAAAATCAGAAAGCTTTTCTTTTTATAAATAATGGTGTAATTATACGTGATTTCTCTGAGGAGATGGTCAACAAATGAAAATTTCCGTAAAATTCTGAAAATTATTCAGTATGCATTTTATAAGTAATAGTATGACTGTGTTTTTTTTTTTTTTAAGATTTTATTTATTTGACAGAGAGAAACACAGTGAGAGCAGGAACACAAGCAAGGGGAGTGAGAGAGGAAGAAGCAGTCTTCCAGGGCAGCCATGGGCGGTTGGATCCCGGGACTCCAGGATCATGACCTGAGTGAAGGCAATTAACCACTGAGCCACTCATGCGCCCCAGACTGTGTTGTTTTTTTAATGATTCCAATAAGCTTTTTAATAGGATGATCTACATTATAAGAAGTGAACTAATAATAATTATAAAAATTTGAAATTCACAGAGAACAAACACTACATGTGGAAACATGCTGAACTTCTCTTGGCAAGGGAGGTACAATTTTTTTATGTCATAAAATATCAATTAAATTTTTAATTACTTGGTGAGTTATGCATATCCATGCACAGAAATCTTTACCGAATCATATAAGTAAGCCACAGGTAAATTTTGATCACCTGCAGATTTACTCAGTCCACCTCTATCTCCAAATTAGAAATGCACCAAATGCCACCTCCATCTACATTAACAAATTTCATTAATCTTTCCACTGCTTGGAGTTGCCACTCATTACAAGTTGCTTTCCATAGTTCATCCAATCTGCAATTTATCACAAAATACATCCAAACTCCCTGTTTACTTGCCACTTAAGAAAGTTCTGTTTAAAATACTAGTAAGGGACACCTGGGTGGCTCAGTTGGTTAAGTGACTGCCTTTGGCTCAGGTCATGATTCCAGTGTCTGGGATCAGCCCCTCATTGGGCTCCCTGATCCTTGGGAAGCCTGGTTCTTCTCTCACTCCCCCTGCTTGTGTTCCCTCTCTAGCTGTGTTTCTCTTTGTCAAATAAATAAATACTATCTTAAAATAAATAAATAAATAAATAAATAAATAAATAAATAATAAATAAATAAAATACTAGTAAATCTGGTAGTTCTCATTTACCTAAATATCATTAAGATTTTTGCTCCAATGCCAAATCTTGATAAAGGACTTTAGTGATAATTTAATCTAAAATTACATTGTTCTTGGTTAAAAAAAGTTAAACAATTATCTACCTTACTTAGTTCACTTTTCAACAAATCATTTGAATGACCTTATATTATATCATCTAATACATATTTGTTTATTACTGTGTTCTCCATTAGAATGGAAGATAATTTATTGAAACAGCGGTTTTATCTGCTTTGTGGGCTACTCTATTTTCTGTGTCACAAAAGTGACTGATGCATAATAGGGGCTCCACAAGTATTTGTTGAATGACAAATGAAAAAGCCATGGTAGAGAGAGAAAAATCTGTTTACTAACCTTGCATGAATCTCTATGATATAAAAATCTTCCTGTATTTTATTTTGTCATTGTTTAGAATGTAGAGATTATCCTTGGGAAAATACAAAATACTTCCACAAGAGAGAAATGATAAAATATGTTGAGAGAAAGAGCAAAACCTCACCTTTAACTGAACAAAGTAATAGAAAAAAAGAGTTCGCAGGATGAAAGGCTATAATACTGTTGGTGGATATTTCAGTAGATAAAATAGAATAGGTAGCACACTCAGAAATGGAAATTCTTCCTATGAAGAATCCATTCAAATATTATTATGAAAATAATTATGAAAATGATCAATTAACAATAATCATACTGAAGAATGTTAAAATGACAAAGAACAGAAGTGTCATGTATCAGAAAGACCTGCGTCTTGGTTCTATTAGTGCATAGGTCAGTCAAGCCATATAATTTTTTTAAGTTTCATCTTATTTATTTACAAATCAACATATAATATAATAGGGATGTTGAAACAGTTAAATGGGGTCACTCACAGAAAACACCTGTGAAACAGACTTGTGACAACTATACAAAATCAATGATCTTTCTCTATTCCTGGATACACCGTAACCTGCATTACCCTTTCTCTTTAGGTGCCCTGTGACTTAGTTCTAGTCAATTAAACTGTCAATTGGATGTCAGCCCAAGTGATGAACTCCACCTGCAGATATGGTTCATAACATTTCCCATAAAGTGTTTTCTTCTTCCATCTTGATGGAGAGAAAAGGACATAAGCCCTAGGGTAACATTGGAAGCCATGTTAAAGCCTCTGTTAGCTTGGATCCCTAAATGACTGCATGGAGGAAAGCAGTGCTGCAGATATTTCGACCCACTCATTACTATAATAAGAACAAGAAATAAAATGTTTTTAGTCCACTTTATCTTTTGGGATTTTTTTTCCAGCAAATAGTAAATCTTAACATAAACTATAAAATATGATATATTTAATGTAATAAAAACTGGTCAGCTGTAGGGGGCGCCTGGACAGCTCGGTTGTTAAGCCTCTGCCTTCAGCTCAGGTCATGATTCTGGAGTCCCTGGAACTGAGCCCCACATTGGGCTTCCTGCTCTGTAGGAAGCCTGCTTCTCCCTCTCTCACTCCCCCTGCTTGTGTTCCTTCTCTAGCTGTGTTTCTCTCTGTCAAATAAATAAAATCTTTAAAAAAAAAAAAAAACTGGTCAGCTGTGTTATTTTAGAAGTTACTTTAGGCCAGGACACGTTGAATTTTCTGTCATCTAATTACTTAGTGAGTCGTTAGCTATTTCATTATCAGGGATGATATAAAAATCTTTGGAAATGGCAAAATCAACATCCATGTCCTGTCAAAACTCTTAAACTATAAAATATATTGTTATTTCATATGTAAAGGTTTATGTTGAAAATTGCCACTGATAAGTGGATTTTTAATAATTAGCAAGAATTAGGTTTATTGGTTAATTAAATGACTTATTACTAAGCCACCATTTCAGACTTCATGTCACCCAATTTCCTGGTAGGGCACAGTTTTATTTAATTTATTTACAGCCATAGTAGAAGAGATTTTAAACGAATGATAAAACTAGTTTAATATTATAAATAATATGCCACTAAACATCTCCCAACTATGGGAATTATCTATGAAGTTTTATACTAATTATTAGTGACTTTCATGATAGGAGGAAACTGAGATATTAACTGGGATTGCATTATTTATTTAATTCCTGAGCCTTCTCAATCATTTATCTTTGTTTTCTTCACATATATTTAGAGATTGTAAGAAAAAAACTTAATTTTTTATTCTAGAAAAATCAAGGAAAATAATACCTAAGTGGAATACAATCTTTAAATAATTGAATAATTGTAAGGCTTACATAAAAACTTATGTGCTAGAGGAACTAGGGATCAGGAAGCACTTCAGGACTCACTAAATGAATTTTGGTTCTCTGAAAATAATCTATAATACTGAAGGGGACTGAAACACTATAAACACTATTTTTTTCTAGAATATTGCATTCAAGTAAAGTCACCCTCAGTCTTTTGCAAGACTGTCAGATGGTGTTCTGTCCTTCAAACAGAGGCTCAAAGTCACAGGTTGATAACAAATTAGTCAATAAGCATTAGCGATAGTAAATACATTTAGGGCAAAATGAAATTGTGGATATTCAATTACAGAGCAATCAACATTGTTGATTTGTTTTAATACTTGAAAGACAGCCCCAACTTTCACAGATTAACAACTCACCATCTGTATTCCAGCTTGACACTAATTGCCAGTAAAATCAACATGAAAGCTCATTTTCCAAAACTGCAAATCACAACTTGTAATCAAATTCAAGATGGTCATTTTTCACAAACTCTGTACATGATCCTATAAGTAAGGTAAACTGAAGACTTATCATTTTTTTTCTTTGGAATTTTCTCCTTTAGCATTTTCAACTGTATGCGGTTGATAATAAACTTACTGTATTGCATTTTTATTTCCAAACTCTTAATGCTGGAAGATTCTATTTATTTCAAGATCAAATACAGGCAAAAGTAATCGATGGTCATATAAGTCAGAATAGTGATTACCTCTGACAAAAGTAGGGTACAGAGAGCTAAGAGGGTGGGGCATGGAGGATATTGACTGGGAAGGGATAAATGGGGGGGTTCTTGGCAGTTATTCGTTTATGTGTATGTTACACTATAACTCTTCTAAGTTCAATAAGGAGGAATTAATACCTGATTCTCCTGCTAATAGTAATTCCTAATTGTCTCCTTATTTCCATAAATAACTTTGAATTTCCACATGACTACTATGATGGAAATATCCAGTATTACCTTATTATATTTCAGTTTTGAGGAGGCTGTAGTTTATCAGAATAGAAAACATATGCTCTAATGTATAATCACTGAGGAAGAATAGGCTTCTGATTTTTAAAATCAGGTTTAAATAATGGATGAAGAGAAGAATCTAGGATGATAGAGCAGGGGGGTCTCAGCACCTGAGTTTTCAGGTAGGTTTGGGATAATGGAAGCCATCTTTAGCCAGGACGATTGTTACCTTTTGTAACTGTAATTATCATCTACTAAGTGCTAGATAAGAACAAAACATGATTCTTATCTTAGAAGAAAGCACTCTTGCACTGAAAATGAAAAGAGGAAATGCTGAAAATCTAGGTCATTAGAATAGAAAAGTACCAAATTATGGGACCGGAGATTACTGGGAAAGAAAGAAGATATGTACTCAAGGTTGGATGCAAACTATTGTCATATTACTTTCTAGAGTCTCTACGTTCCATTTCCTAGTATAATTGAGGGGTATTAAATCTTGATTTGGAAGAGCTCCAGGACAGAAATTAGTTTACAGCATATTCCCTGGACTTTCCATTTGATGAGATGACTGATTATAATTAAAGATTTATACCACTCAATATCCATTTTTAAAATTCAAATGGAGCATGATAGTTAAAAGGGATTCACTTGCTGAAAATTAATTTGATCCACCTAAATTTCTAACAAGGCATAAATTACTGATACAATGTGTGTGACTATTAAACTTAGAATTCAAAGAGAATTGGGAAGGAGCAAGATATAGGTTGGAAGTCTAGAAAGTTTCAAAGGGGGAGAATAAGCCTAAAAGAGTCATAGCAGAGAAAATTTGGGGGCAATGTGTTATATAGTGTAGTTTTAGAGGCATCAGTAAAAAAAAAAAAAAAAAACAGGACACTAGTAATATAAGAGAATAAACAACTTAAAATGCATTTGCTCTCTTGAAATTTTGTCTAAAGTGCAAGTTGCAAAGTTTTACACTCACAGAAATTAGGTGTTACCAGATTCTTTCCTTTGAGAAATGTGATGTGAAAGAGAGAGACTCTTTTTTTCCTGGGTGTCAGAGCCATCTTGCCGCCTTAGGAGCAATAGCAGTGGTGTGAGTGGGAAGTAATGAGCATTTGATGGTTTGTTGCAGTCTTCATCACAGCTTCCATTATGAAACTACAAATGGTCTTGTATGTAATCTAAACTGAATGTAAATTATGCTAAATGTACATTAGGATGGAAGAATCTAGTATAAACAAAATTGGGTCAATTCCTAGTATTGAGAAGAGTTCAAAACAGATCTGTGAACTGATTGAGTGATACTTTAAGTTTAAATGTTGATGAAAAATTGAAGATTCTATTTAAAAGTCCTCATAAAAATAACTATATAAAACATGGTAAGTTTGCCCAATAACAATTAGTTTTTGTGTGAACTTAGAGAAATTTTTAATAGACTCTGTTGTCTGGAACTTCAGCTTGTCCCTAAAATCCTTCCACTGTCAGAGATAGATGAGAAGAGTAGAAAGAAAGGTGTGGGGGAAGAATTAGAGGTATAAGTATAAACGGTTTTTTTAAACGAAATTTTCTTTTATACGGTGTTATTTTGTTAGCTCTCTAGAAAAGATGTAACTTGAACAATTTAATTTAAGATATAAAAACAAGATTGTTCAAGCAATACTGCAATATCTTGTCATCTCTAGGGCACTAGCTCTTTGCCACCCTCCAAAATGTGATAATACCTAGCAAAGGAAAACAAGGACAACTGAATTTGCAATGATGTTAGAGAATCCGGAGCATGCAAAGGTGTTTACTGAAGGAAAGCTGAGGCAGGTAAAGTAGAAATACTGATGGAAGATATGTGGTAACTCACCAGATGTATGAATGAATCTATGAGCAATATCTAAGTATTTCTTAGAAATGCTATGAGATTTATATCAGAAATACTAAGAAGAGGACCCAGAAGCAGAGTTCATCATGTGAAGTCCCCACTTAAGACTTCACCAAGATGGTAGCATGGGAGACCTGACCCTCTATCTCCCACAAAGAATAACAATTCCAAAATTATCCAGGAACAAAAATAGCTCTGATTGAATGCTGTGTCCACTTAAGTGGACTTCAGCAACATCATCCAAGAATGACTCCACAAAAAGATGTGCAGGGAGGGAGGCAACTTCAGTTTCCATACATTGTCCCATGTCCCAAGATGGAACTCCCTAGCTAGGAAGAGCTCCTGTCATTGGGAAAAAAAAATGCAACAATGTGAATGACTAACTTCCCAAGCCTTTGAGAGCACCGCCACAGAGGTCCCTTTTCCATTTTACTCCACCCAGACCGTCAAAGCAGAGGTGTCTAAGAACAAGGAAGAAAATCAGGGCTACCAACAGCACCCACACACCAGGAGCCATTGTCACCACAGTGACCTGCTCTACAGACAAACAGCAGCTTTTTTGCTACTGAAGAAGGAATCGATGGTCCAGTGAATCCCTTGCAGATTTCATCAGCTTTTGCTCTAGGCATTTGCATTTGCTTGAACTAGCCGCTTGAGTCTTGCCTCTGCTCAGGTCAGAGCCTAGGTGACTGAACCAGCT
Source organism: Spilogale gracilis (assembly GCA_004023965.1). Lineage (NCBI taxonomy): Eukaryota > Metazoa > Chordata > Mammalia > Carnivora > Mephitidae > Spilogale > Spilogale gracilis. The sequence goes on along the minus strand of PITA01020107.1, from coordinate 19,472 downwards.
GCCAGCCTGGGCCTCTGCAGGTGCATGAGTGCAAGATGCCAATGTAACCTCTGTGGCCCACCTCCAGCACCACGTGCACCTGGGGCTAGCCCCCTAGCTGTGCACCTACGTGTTCCTAGTCTGACACATCAACTGCCTTCACTGCCATGAAACCATGGCAAGACTCAACAGGCATAGCAGTGCACGAGGACAACCCGGGTACCCACAACCATTAAGTGTGTCAGGAGATGGACCTGGCCCTTACTGACCGCCCTGTCCCTCACCACTATGTGTGTGTCTTCAACTAGCATCTGCCACTGCTCAGGCACCTGCAGTCACTCCCCCAGTCACGTGTGCATGTGACTGGCTCTGGCCCTCACCATTGCCTGCCCTAATTCCTAGCTTCTAGACATCAAGATGCTGTTGAGAACTCCAACAGCTCTTGGAGTCACTAAGGATTCTCCACAATGCTCATCAAGGACCACACAGCTGTTGATGCTATGGGATCCAACAACTTGAGCTGAAGAGACATGCTGCCACCCAGCCAGTGATAGAACATGCTGATGTACGTGGTTCCTGCACCTATAGACCCAGGGAAATAACACCTTCCATCATGTCCCTACATGCAGATGAAAGTCTTCCCATTTATGTCAGTCCAAAAGGTCCAGAGGAGGTATTTGCTTCTTCAAATGTACAGATACCCATGCTTGGCTACAGGGATTATGGAGAATCAGGAAAACATGACTTTACAAAAGGAATACAATAAACTTCCAGTAACAGGCCTCCAAAATTTGGAGATGTACCTGAAAAAGAATTCGAAATAATTCTTCTAAAAATGCTCAGCAACCTCACTTCTGTGTATGGGTACAAGAGAAATGGGATGAGGATTTTGAAGAGAAAACTGCAGTCCTATGTTCATTGCAGCATTAGTCATAGTATCAAGATAAGGAGATATATTAATCATCTTTCAATGGATGAATGGATATAGGCATTGTGTGAGGGGTATGTGTGTGTGTGTGTGTGTGTGTGTGTGTGTGTGTGTGTGTGTACATGTCAGGCACAGTGGAGCATTATTTAACCATGAGGAAAAAGGAACTCCTATCATTTGCAACAACATGAATGACCTATGGACATTGAGGGCATTATGCTAAATAAAATAAATCAGAGAAAGACAAATGTTGTATGATATCACTTACATGTGGAGTCTCATACAATCATACAAAATACCAATCTCACACAAATAAGGGAGTAGAATAGTGGTCACCAGAGACTGTATGAAAAGAGAAAATGTTGGTTAAAGAGTACGAATTTTACACTGGATTTCAGAAAAAGTGCCAGGGAATATATTGTATCAAGGTCATGAGACTTACTCTCAAATGAATCTTAGGGGCATTTTTAACCGTGAAATTATTTATTGACAGCACGTGTGCATGGTATCTACACTGCAAATTTTTTGTGCCAATTGAAGCTGAAAGTTTTTATAACCAATCCCGTCATTATTGACATTAACATCCTTACTACATCTCTCAATCTCTCTGTGACATATTTCTTTCTTATGTCAAAAAATAAAGTGGTTGAAGAAATAGCTTCTAATACCCATTACAATGTTTCATTTTTTTAAATTATTTTATTTATTTATTTAACACAGAGAGAGAGCATGTGAGCACAGAGAGAGGAGGAAGCAGGCCCCCTGTGGAGCAGACAGCCTGATGTGGGCCTTGATCCAAGGACCCTGAGATCATGACCTGAGCCGAAGGCAGAGGCTTTAACCCGCTGAGCCACCCAGGCGATGACAATGTTTCATTTTTTGTTTATAACTTAGAACAACAAAACATTAAGGTACATTTATTTATAAATTGAGTAAACAGTCTCATTGTCCCAAAGACAAAAACAACATGGATGATGAGGCATATGAAGGAAGATCATGTATTTAACTGTCTGGAACTTTTATATGAAGAAGACAAAAAGAAGTTTAATTTTCTGTGAAAAGGAAAAATCACCTTCAACACATATTTCCCAGACTAAACAGTTTCCCTGACAAGGGGTTAATTTATAAACACAGTAGATTAAATTATTCATTTGTATAAATTTTTTTTGGAAATGAGCTTGAAAAATTAAGCTCAATTATATTTTGACAATACGTTTTGTTCTCTAGTTCTCCAGATAGAATTGTCAAAATGCCATGCATTTCCTGAAGCAAAATTCAGGAATGGGTGTATATTTTTTAAATTCTTATTTGTATCTATGTGTCAATGGAAGTACTCTTTCACCTAAATCATGTTATAAATTTCAAAAAAATTGAGGAATTTATAGATTTTCTTTAACATAAATGACTTCAAATAACTTCAAAAATTTAGTCATAGTTCTATGACCAGAGCCCACTATATTTCGTTCATTTATTTGGTGCAGAAGATAATATCTAAGCTATGTAGAAGCATGACTTTCTTTGTGATTTTGGCCATAGAATTTCAAGTAGCCAAACATTGCTCAACTATTCAAAACGTAAAGGACCTCTGGTAGCTACGATTTCAAGGACATGCATGTTCATGAAGATAGCACATTTAATAAAACACACACATTTCAGGGTCAGTTACTCTAACATTTGTGTAGGTAATGGCATCACTAATGTTCTGTGATGACATCTTTCCAAAGTTACCGCTGATGACAGTGGCTTACCACCACCATGACATGTCCCTGTCAAGATTGTACTCCCCATGTTGACCTTGACTTGGTAGATCTTGAAAATCATTTAGCAGCACCCATATATAAGCCAGTCACACACGGGCTTATGCAAGCTAAACCTTAATTATGGTAAGAATCACACATTGAGATGCCTTGCAGTGGCCAGTTAGGCAGCATAAATGAGGGAAAGGGGCTGGCAATGGCAGCACCATGTCTTGTTTTAACAAGTTCTCTCAGCACATTGGAAGAGTTTTGTGGGGGTTTTTTGTTTGTTTGTTTTTTCCATTTAGTTTTGGTTTATTTTTTAAGTAAGCTCACGCCCAATGTGGGCCTTAAACTTAGGACCTTGAGATGAAGAGTCACATACTCTACTGACTGAGCCAGCCAGGCACCCCTACGTAGCAAAATTCTTTAGTTAAATTAATAGACCTACTCTTTTATTGTTCCCTTAAAATTCATGGCTGCCTGTGTCACTCTTACTTTGGTAATTTTAACAGTGAATAACAACAGAAAAAAAATTTGTTTTCCTTTTAATGCTGCTCAGCTGCAAATGTTTTACCATATAGTAACTATTTTGAACTTTGACCTTAAGAAGTATAACTCCTGAGTTGGTCAAATCTCAAGGTTTTTTTTAATGTTGAGAAATAATTATCTTTTCCTTTTAACAGTGCAGCAATTCTGTGAGCCAAACGAAATTCAACTGTGGGACCCTATAACCCAAGATCTTTGTTTTATTATTTGCTGATTTTAAAAATAAAATTATCCAAACAAGAACAATACAATGCAGTCCCATCAATCCTAAAATTTATCCAACGTGTGTTTGACAAGTCCTGCTGTCACTAGTTCATGAATGGCAAAATTTTCAACTATTTTAAATTTCTTAAAATACTATCTGGAGGTGCCTGGGTGGCTCAGTTGGTTAAGTGACTGCCTTCAGCTCAGGTCATGATCCCGGAGACCAGGACTGAGCCCCTCATTGGGCCCCCTGCTCCACGGGAAGCCTGCTTCTCCCTCTCTCATTTCCCCTGCTCGTGTGTCATCTCTAGCTGTGTTTCTCTCTGTCAAATAAAAAAATAAAGTATTATATATATGTATTATCTGGGAAAGTTTCTTAATTTTTTAATTCTTTAAAACTATTAAAAATAATTTTTAAAAGCTTAAGTACATATATGAAAAATTGGAAAATTAATAACTATTTTATAGTATCTTTTATAAATAACTCAGAAGTAAATCTAAACTTCGAAAGGCTGACTTGCAATGACAGGTGGAAATATTGCTTTTAGATGGACCCATAATGGAGCTGAGAATAGCTAAGCAACCACCTTAAGATCATAGGGCTCCCAAGCTAGCAACACTTGACATTAACCGGATTACAACTCTTCACACACTCAAAACGGGAATTACTCAGAAGGGGGCTTGGCTGAATATAGATATACAAAATAAAGAATTGTGTAGTATTAAGTATTTTATGAATATATTTAACCTCTTTCCAGAAGAGCAGGTGCTTAGATATTGATCATTGCCTATATTGTTATAGGTCCCAACTTTAAGGCTTTACCTAATGTGAGAATAAGTTCATCACAGGACAAAATGGACATGTCTAGTTGTTTGATATGGTGTGGTTGATGTCTGTTTGCTGAATTGGTAAGACTCACCCCTGGAATTTTATTGAGGTCTTTGCTCTTACTTGGTCTGTCAAAGGTCTAGTGCCCTCTCCTGCTCATTTATCTCCACTTGATGCCCAGCGGTAACGATCTGCCTCTTGCCTCTCTCCGGGTGGGTTAACCAGCCTACACATTTCACCTAAAGAATCATGGGTACTGCTTCCACATCTCTCAGTCTCTCACCTTTCCAAAGTCTCTGCAGTTTGCCTTCTGGCATCAGCTACCTCCCACCTCTACCCACAGGGCAGGAAAGGAGAGCTGGGTTCCTTTTATACACATGTGATGAGAGAGGCTAAGAAGAGCAAACCCCAACTCCCATCTCCTGTTGTAGGTTGTTGCTGAAAACCCTTTAAGGTTGTCTTCTCACAGAACCACAAACAGAAATTGAGACAAATGCAGCCTTTTCTGCCTGTAGGCATCCACTGTTTCTTCACACTGAACAAGGCTTGGTTTTCTGATCTTCCCCATACCTGTCCACCATTTTCTTCCAAAAATCTTTGGAATGGATAGAATGGATAGTCCACTATCTTTAGAACATAAAATATAACACTATGATCATAAGCCAACCATTAAGCTTAGCTTTTGATATACAAAATATAGACAACTAACAGAGTCTAAAAATATATATTTCCTCTCTGAAAAAAAAATACTGTATTCCGAATCTTGGCAAAAACAATAAATGACATTTTGGTTTTTGTTTTATTTATACTACAACAGTCCTTATCTACTACTCTCTAGTCAGCTGGGAGATGATCAGATACATAAAACTGCAGAAGAAGAGAACACATTGCATGTTTAAAAAGTAGTATTTCAGGGGCGCCTGGGTGGCTCAGTTGGTTAAGCGACTGCCTTCGGCTCAGGTCATGATCCCGGAGACCCGGGATCGAGCTCCACATCGGGCTTCCTGCCCAGTGGGAAGCCTGCTTCTCCCTCTCTCACTCCCCTGCTTGTGTTTCCTCTCTGGCTGTGTTTCTCTCTGTCAAATAAATAAATAAAATCTTTTTTTAAAAAAAGTAGTATTTCATTTCATTAATGATATTTAATAATTTTTATGCTACGCACTTAATATGTAGACAAGTCCTTTTAAAACTCTACTTAACAATAAGTAACCTTATTAACAGTCTACCATGTACAATTATCTATGCAAAGCAGAATACACATTAGTTCAGTTAATCTTTACTGTTATGGTCCCATGTTCAGAGACCAGAAGACTATAGCTTGTATGAATCACCTCACCCTAGATTGAAAATCTTCTAAGTAGTGTGAAGCTGATATTCAATGCCAATGAATCTGTCTCCAGAGTTTGTGCTGTTAGCCATTATTTTATATATAGCATTTATATTCATATTCATCAACATGTATCCATTAAGTATTTCCTATGGAAAAACATTTTGCTAGACATGTGTGCTAAGATACGTTTAAAGTTAATTTAACAGACCTTCAAGCAGCTGTTAGTGTAAGGAATAGTGATGGAACATACAAAGAATACATTTTTAGGCCACCTATGAATACTGCCTAAAATGCTATAGATATATCATAAAATATACTTCTTCCCTTCTTCCTTTTTTGATTTATGTGTTCTTCCTTCTTTCACTTCTTTGTATGTTTTACGTATGTGACCTGTGGAAAATCCATGATCTTTTTCATCATCTATTATCAGCAAAGAGAGAACTAGAACATGCTGTTGCAAATGTGCCCACACAACTGAAGATGTCAAGGTAATTGTTTCCAGGTATGAATAAGTGATGCCATTGACACCCTTTGGACACACACTGTCTGGAGCAAAATGAACATTCACTATCGTTTGGTATTCTTTTCCTTGCAGTGGCACTCAACCTGGGATTTTTCATAATATTTATTAAAACTCTACTCAGGACTACCATGATGGGTATAGAAACAACTGCAATGCAGTTTTCAGTAGGGAAGAGAAATTTTTCTAAGGAAAAGCTGAAAATTTACAGGCAAGGAGTAGGATGGGGTGTTTGGCGGATAGAAAATTACTGAGAGGAAACATCAAGGATAAACAGGGTTTTTGGTTAAATTCTGGTTAAATCCAAAAAAAAATAAATAAAAAAAAATAAAAAAAAAAATTCTGGTTAAATCCATCTAACAGGATTCTTGTTGAAGTCAAACCAGAATGATTAGATATCAACTGAGGATGATGGGGGATGAGGAATTTGGTTTAGATTTTGAAGCTGAATAGATTATTAGAGGGGGGTGGCTCTGGCTAAACTGACTTAGCATGATTCTTGCTACAACTGGGCTTTTGAGGATATTCCCAAGAATGGAATCCAGCTGAAAAAGCTCAGAGGACCAACTAGAATCCAGTCAATGACAGAATTTTTGTCATGATCTAATGGCCAATATGCTAGAGTGAATGGGCCGTGCTCTAGATCAGTCTGGTATAGTGAGTAAGAAAGCACACTGTCTTCCCAGATTCTAATACCCTTTTTTTTTTCCTCAAGATTTTATTTATTTAGGGCACCTGGGTGGCTCAGTGGGTTAAAGCCTCTGCCTTCGGCTCAGGTCGTGATCTCAGGATCCTGGGATCAAGGTCTGTGTTGGGCTCTCTTCTCAGCAGGGAGCCTGTTTCCTCTGCTCTCTCTGGCTGCCTCTCTACCTACTTGTGATCTCTCTTAAAAAAAAAAAAAAAAAAAAAGATTTTATTTATTTATTTGACAGAGAGGGAGATACAGCAAGAGAGGGAATACAAGCAGAGGGAGCAGGAGAGGCAAGCTTCCCACTGAATAGGGAGCCCTTGCGGTACTTGATCCCAGGACCCTAGCCAAAGGCAGATGCTGAACGACTGAGCCATCCAGATGCCCCCACCAGGTTCTAATCCTGATGGCCCCTTAGCAACCTGTGACCATGGAAAAGCTATCTGACCTCTCTATGCTGGCATCTTAATCTGTGAATAAGGATAGCTATACTGTCTACTTGGGTCAAAAAAGATAAAAAGAAATAATTTGTATACAGTAGGCATCACCTTTTAAAATGCAGTAGGCATATTAGCATTATTTTGTTATTATTAGAAATAAGCAACTTTTAATAAAATGTTGGGAAAAAACGTACTGTAGAACCAATAACTATGTTGAGGAATCCTTTTATAATATAATGCAATTGTAAATGAACTGAAAACCTATTCCTATCCAGGCAGGAATAAGCAAAAAACCAAGTAAATAAATAAACCAAAGTTCTGATTTTGAACACTGAAACACTGAAAAAAATAAATTATTATTTAAGAAAAAAAGAATTTCTAAATGAGCATGAAATCTTGTCATGTATAGCAACATCGGCAGATCTAAAGAATGTAATGCTAATTGAAATAAGTCAGTCAGAGAAAGATAAATGCCATATGATTTCACTCATATGTAGAATTCAAGAAACAAAGTGAATAAAGAAAGAAAAAAAAGAAACAAATTTTAAAAAATAACAAAGGCTCACTATAGCGATCAAACTGATGGTTACTGGGAGATGGATGAAACACGTGACAGTGATGAAAAATACATTTACTGTGATGAACACCGAATACTGTATAGAATTGTTGAATCACTATATTAAACAACTGAAACTAATATAATACTGTGTGTAAATATACTTTAATTAATAAAATAAAATAAAACAAAATTCCCTGAGGGAAAAAAAGAATTGTCAAATGAAAGTTTTTACTCTTCTATATATAACTGATTAGTCAACACGGATACATCAGTGCAAATTTTCTCACACAAAAGTTTTCCCGATGTGTCTAAATGATCCTTTCTTTTTGGCAATCAAAATTTGAATCGATAGAAAATAAAATATGGAGGTAATAGCCCCAATATGAGCTATCAATGAGGCTGAAATTCAGCTAGCAAATGCCATTTTTAAATGTCCACAGGGATATGAACTAAAGGAGAAGAAAATAATAAACACAGAAGAAAATTTAACTATGTTTTAGGAGCCTAATATTCTCCTACTGTAGGTTTTTTTTTTTTTTTGGTCTTCATTGTTTTTTATAATAAAAGTTCTCATTCTAGGGGCACCTGGGTGACTCAGTCAGTTAGGCATCTGCATTTGGCTCAGGTTATGATCCCAGGGTTCTGGGATCAAACCCCAAGTCCAGCTCCCTGCTCAGCAGGGGAGTCTGCTTTTCCCTTTTCCCTCTGCTCGTTCCCTCTCTTGCTATCGCTCTCTCACTCTCTCAAATATATAAATAAAATCTTAAAAAAAAAAACTCAATGTAGCTTCTATGATGCTATCTTTAACAGAACAAAAGAATCATAAAATATTTTCAAAATAATCATGAACTACACCTACATATTAAAACAGCACATCAACACATATTTATCATAACATAATTTCCAATTAATGATAAAAATGTAAGTAGACCAAAATGTTAAGGATTGATTATTCAGAAAGAATTGATTTTTGTTGAGTGAAATAAATTGTCATGTGGCTTCTGCTATGTCCAAGAATTGTTTTTGCCCGTCTAAATAGAAATTTGAGTCACTTTGACCTTTTGCAATACGGGGCAAATTATGCTAGACACACACAACTGTCCCATCTACTTCCGCATTCAGTTTTAATCAGACCTCCATTTAAATTTTTGTTCTCGGCAATCATGGCATTGCAAAACAAAGAAACAGCAGAAATAAATGAGATGTTGCTTTGCCCTGGTTGATTAAGTCATCATTCAAGGTAACATTCAGGGGACATTACAAGTTGTCAGAACAGAAGTGTGCTATACTTTGAGAAGGAAGAAAAAAAATGTGTGAAGGGTGTTTATTTCCCCTTCCAATATGTGACAAGGTTGAAATGAGAATGCTGGTGTGTCTATGAAAATATATCACCATTTAAGGAATCCTATTATTAGGCACAGTGGAAGCTGTATCTGGGAGAAGCTTCCCGTACTGTGGGTAATTATCACAATCCAGCATGCTAATTGCTTTTCGATCCACAGGCTGTGCTTTCAATGAGTCTTGTTGAGCACTTCTGGGTTGCACCTACACTGCTACTTAATGAGAGTAGCCCTGATCAAGGACTGCAGCATCTCTGACTTTTCAATCGATAGGAAAGCATTATCCCAGCTTTAATGTTTGGAAACATTCTGGTCAGTAGACTTTTGCTGAAATACTGTATATTTCAGGATCATTCTAGAAACCATCACAATTCATTCCCTAAGTCCACGAATAATCAGCACATGGAACACGTTGGAAAGCAATGCGCAAGGGTGGGCCAAGATCTTTCTGTTGGAAGTTCATGTAAACGCAGATGCACACAAAATGCTATTTGGAGTTCCAATGTGTAATGAGATATTTTCTCATGATGCAGTGGACCTTGCAGACAACTGGGCCTGGATGTTAAAATATTACACTTTGATTTCTTTATGTATGCATATACATAGAGATACATTTCATATTTACTGAGTGTAAGGTTTTGTGTTTTGTACTGTGCATAAATCCAATTTAATTTAGAAACCCTATATATGTGGAATTATTTCATATTTTTAAAATAATAAAATAATAAAACTAATATTAAATAAAAATAAAAGAAAAGTAAACTTTCCGAGGCTATATAGTACGTGTCAGTATGAAAGCTCGGATTCAGCCTTCTACGGTATCAGTAATTATACTTAGTACAAATTTTATAATTGTCATATGTTATATATAATATGTATATATTTTCTATGATATATATATATATATATATATATATATATGGATATATACATAAAGAGAGAGGGGAGACAGAGAGAGCAGGAAACTCTTAACTAATAGAGAATTATACAAAAGACTACAGCTCAAATTTACCAGACTGATTGTACTTATTTAATAAAGAAAAAAAATTCAGTGTTCCTTTTAACATGCCAAAATTCAATATAGAGAAAATAATCAGACTTACAATTAATTAATAAGATCTTATTCAATCCTCAATTTCAATCCTGCCATTGAAAAATAAAAAGAAGCTAGAGCATACTATATAGTAATACCTATTTAAATATATAAAATTTCAGGCACAGAAAGACAGGAGCCATAACAAGACAAACATATACCACATAGAGCCAACAGAGCTACAGAAATTTAGATGGATAACTAATTTGGGTGAAGTTTGGATAAACAAAGTACAGTCTTTATCAGGCAATTGTATCCCTAAAAATAGATGTATGGTCTATACGAAAACCACATGTTCACACGAAGCATATTGTGTTTATAAATTGCAAAGACTCACATTTCAGGATTAAACACTACTAAATAGATTGCTCACCTACATGAATGCACGAAAGGACATTCTAATAATTATGCAGAGCTTGGAACATTCTTTTATGTGAAGGAATTGCTCAGCTAGCACTAGCCATTGAATAAACCAACCCACTAAAGGCCCATGGTAACTCCCATTCATTAAGACAAACAAACTTCTTCCATTTCCAAAATACTTCAAAATCATAATGCATTATTTTATTTACATGTATGCATATATATATGAGTATATTATATATACACATATACAAATTACAGTACAGCTGGAGTTATTCTATTTGAATTGCTTGTGACAAACTTTTTGCCTTTTTACCTAATGTATTTTTAAAGAGATTTCCAATGCTAGGACACTTATAAATCAGCCACAATATTTTTAACATCTGTATAGTATTCCATGAAATGTGTTGCCATAATTTAGCTATTCTAATTTAGCTCCTATGCTATTTATTTTTCTAAAATCCTATGGTCTTACTCTTATTTTAGAATTGTGTTTTAGAGTCCCGATAGCTAACCTACCCAGATTATTGTCAAATTAATGCCATATCAGATTTTTTTTTCTTAAGCATTAGTCATTGCATGAATAGTGGCAGTTGGGGTTCAGCAATGGTGTGTAGTAAAGGCATTTACACAACATAATTCATTGTGAAATTAGCTATTTTAGTGGGCATGTTGGGGTCAGTTCTCTCTGGATCCCTGCATTCCCGAAAGGCCAGTTCTCTGAGCACAAATGCATACAGGCGATTAAGGAAGGTTTGTATATTGAGATGTTCCATGATAGGAAGGCTTAGAAGTATCTCCCTGTTTGAAGCTGTTTTAGGGTAATAAGGATAAATGCATATCTATGCCTTCCTTGGAAAAAAATTGCTTACATTCCAAGGTAAAAGTAAAGGCACTCTGCCTCTGTCTCTCTCTGAGGAGTGTTGACAGGTCACCAGTGACTCTATGTAAGATCAAGTTCCCCTGTACTGTACCTCACTCCATATACGGGGGCCACCTGAGCCTCACCGCTTCACCTTGTGGAGACTGGAACTTGGGGAACTGACAAGAGATGAGATGTTCTGGTTTCTGCTTTTCTGAAAGTAATAGAGCTGTCTTTGTGTTTGACCCAGAGGTCTCATGTATCTGTCAGCGTGTGTGTGAGTGGGTGTATAGCTATACATATATACAGTATGTATGAGTATGTGTGTGTACGTGTGTATTTATACTATGTGTGTGTATATGTAATGTGTGTATATATACCCTATGCATGTATATATAGTATATATATATATATATATAAATGTGGTGTATATATATTTATATAAAATGTGATGCATATGTGTGTGTGCATGTGTGTGTCTATATATTCTATTAGCACCTAACTTGTTGGCTTCTAAGTATGATAAAATCTCGGACTCTTCATTGTTTCTGACATAGTAGAGGATGAGTTAGGTTATGTTGCTAAAACAACACAACAAAACTGAAACATTAGTGGTTTATGACAAATGAGATGTACCATATGCAAGAAATAAGCTTTTATTGATACAAGCTAGTAAGATGTGTTTGTGTGTGGGGGGGGTGTGGGTGTGCGTGTTTATTATATCAACACAAACTTGTCCCTAGGGTGGGAGAAGCAAACAAACAAATGCAAAATACTGCATTGAACACATAAAAAGTAGATTTTCTTGTGACACTGGGTGAGTCAATTAGCTATGCTCTAGGTTTCACATTTCTAAAACAATAAAAATAACTATATGGCGGGGCACCTGGGTGGCTCAGTTGGTTAAGCGACTGCTTTCGGCTCAGGTCATGATCCTGGGGACCCGGGATAGAGCCCCACATCAGGCTCCCTGCTCGGCGGGAAGCCTGCTTCTCCCTCTCTCAGTTCCTCTGCTTGTGTTCCCTCTCTGGCTGTGTTCCTTTCTGTCAAATAAATAAATAAAATCTTTTAAAAAAATAACTATATGGACATTAACACTCCCATAGCCAATAAATATTCTAAAATATTATGAAAATATTTATATGCAATAAAACAATTCTTTCAAAATTAATTATATACTGGTTATCCTGAAGCAGTGGGTGTCAGTCAATGCTGCTTAGTGCAGGGCAGAAGAAAAAAGATATATTAAAATACAATATATGGTCCTTAGGAGTTTCTGCCCAGCATTTTGTTGGTCAAATTTCATTACTTCACTGGGGTTGTTTTCAAAGGCAATGTAAGTACAATCCTACTTTACATCTTCAATTATAGAAACTAATATTATGAAACCCCACACTACTCTTCTGAGCCATGACCTTGATGTGATTACATGAATTAAAATTATATGATTCCAGAAAATAGATTATCCTGACATTTTAAACAATAAATTCACAAATGAAAAAAAAATTACATGTACAAGGACTATCCAATTAACATCTTGTTTATTATTAAGCCTAATCAGAACAGAATATTTAATAGTGGCCAAAAAAGTTATTTTATCCAATACTATATGCCCATTCAAAAAGCCAGATCTTCTTTTTTTGTTTTTTGGACAAATGTCCAAATTCAATTGTATAAGAATACTTTTGGACACCATGAGCAAGCAATGGTTAAACCTTTCAGTAAGAATTCTCTTTCATTACTTAAAAAATAATCAGATCTCTAGATTCTGATGTGAAGCCAATTAAATTGTCTGCATGCATTTATATGGTATTTTACTCTACGTTTTTGCATCATCTTGCTGAAAGCAAAGTTCTATGAGTAATTAACTCATAAAATGTTAAACAAATGATCTTTAGAGAGATGATAATTGTTGAAGCTTTAAAGCTAAATAGTTCATGTTAAACGTGGGGCTTATCAAGCAATAGTTGTTTTCATAATTTTCTAGATTTGCTGTATTAAAATAATCATGTAGCAGATGGGTAAGGCCTTCTCTGTAGTCCATGCTTTTGCTATTCCCATTTTGTTCAAGTTCCTAAGGAATATTTATTTATTTTTTATTTATTTATTTATTTACTTACTTACTTATTTATTGAGAGAAAGAGAGTGAATAAAAGCATGACAGGGGAGGTCAGAGGGAGAAGCAGACTCCCTGTGGAGCTGGAGCCCAATAAGGGACTCGATCCCAAGACTCCAGGATCGGACCTAAGCTGAAGGCAGTGGCTTAACCAACTGAGCCACTCAGGTGCCCCTTCTGAGGAATTTTTAGCTCGGTAAGAAATTCATTCACATTCTCAGATCTACCTTCCATGAGTCTACTGTGTCTCCTTCATCGGTATTTCATGTTAATCTAATGTAGTTCCATTAAGGGAGACATAAATAAATTTGTATTATTTATTAAAATCCCAAAACTTTCGTGAGCAACAATATCTTACATAACCTACAATGCTTTGTTATATCCATAATGTTAGGCTTATAATAGTATTTCTTTTTTTTTTTTAATTTTTATTTATTTGATAGAGGGAAACACAGTCAGAGAGGGAACACAAGCAGGGGGAGTGAGAGAGGGAGAAGCAGGCTTCCCGCCGGGCAGGGACCCCGATGTGGGACTCGATCCAGGGTCTCCGGGATCATGACCTGAGCCGAAGGCAGTCGCTTAACCAACTGAGCCACCCAGGCGCCCCAGAAAACACATTTTTAACCATAACATCACATTTTTCTTATGAAGAGTAAGAGAACGTATTAGTTGGGGTGGATTTGTGCAGAGTAAAACAAACAAACTAACTAAAAACCCCCAAACTGAATCTTAATTGAATAAGGAAATTAAATTGCAAACTCACACATTTGAAAAGTCTAGCAACCTAAATGATGCAAATGTCACACAATCAAATCTGCTTGTTATGGTAGAAAGTTCAAAATATTTTCCTGTAAGACCTAGATAAATTGATATAATGAGAGCAGTTAAGCCATTTCACCCAGTGTCAGACCTGATTGATTCTCCAAAAACATTACAATTTCTTATTTCACAGAGTTGATACCATGATTTTTAACCTGTGTTGATTCTTATTATTATAATTATTATCATGGCTATCATCCTTTTCCTACTCTAAATACTATTATCCAACAGTTTAGCTTTTATGAAAATTGCAGTTACATTAAATTCCTTGTAAAACACACATATTGCCAGACAAGGGGAGAGTTACAAGACAGCTGCCGATGTGCAGTTTAGCTATGAAAACAACCCAGCTGTTAATCATACATACAACTCATTTACCTACCTGATAACATTAAAAATAAATGTTAACTGAAATCAGTTTTTCATCACTTAAAATAATTGTATGATACAAGCCTGGAATGAAGAAAAAAAGAAAAAAAAAAGCACTGCACTTGCAAAAATTGCTTGCAACATCACAAAATGCAACTAAAGGAAGTAAAAATTGCCAAATCCCTTGCGAACATATCATAAAAATTATGTTCTCTGTTAAAAATACTGCTTCCTGGGGTGCCTGGGTGGCTCAGTTGGTTGAGCGACTGCCTTCGGCTCAGGTCATGATCCTGGATGAGTCCCACATCAGGATGCCTGCTCAGCGGGAAGCCTGCTTCTCCCTCTGTCCCTCTGTTTGTGTTCCTTCTCTAGTTGTGTTTCTCTCTGTCAAATAAATAAATAAAATCTTAAAAAAAAAATACTGCTTCCTTCATTCTGTTATTTCACTCTGAAACATCTCATGGACAGAAGGATTGTTAGATCTTTATTATTTTCTCTCTCTTTTTAATCCGTATTCTTATATGTTAATAACTTTTAAGAAAAATTCCTATGTTTAGTCTTTTGACTCACTATTTTCCTTTAAAGCTGTCAGTTCTGCTGTCCAACCCATCTATTGCATTATTTTTAATTGAGAGGGTGACATTTTTAAATTCCAAGCTCTCCAGAAGTATTTTTAATAAAGTTAATACTCAAAAATTTCTTTTTATTGTAATGAGCTTATTAAGTCATTTATTATAATTAACTTATTCGTCTACTATATCCCTTCTGTTTATCCACTTTTTTCTACTTATTGAATCATTTCCTCTGTTCAATGGTGGTAGATTTGCTGATTTTATTTATTTGTTTATGAAATTTAAGATCTGAAACTTTGCTACTTCTCTGAATGTGGTTCTGGTATTGTGTCTCCGAGGTGCGAGGCCTTACCATCCTCCTGGCACTGAAGAGTTTGGGGAGACCTGCATACCCTACACAGCAGTGGCCTGTTCTGCTTTGGCTGATGAGTACCCTGAGTGACCCAAGCAGCCCAGAGGGATGGGTTGACTGACATGTTGATTGGATACAGTTTAGCAATTAATCACCCTGAAACCATACCTGGGCTTCTACCTCCTATTGAGAGCTGTTGCTTCAGCTTAGGACCTCTTCTGCATGACCTTGACTTCCTTTAACACTTACCTACTCCTTGGCTGGAATGTGATTCCCCTTCTTCATTTTGTCATTGTTTTGTTTGTTTTCTTTTTCATTCTGCCTGGACCTGTAACCTTTTTTTTTTTTTTTAATATATTCTTCCAACTTTAAGGAACTTTCTGACCCTTTTCTTCTTTTTTTCAATAATCTTATGGATTTAGATTTTGTTAAATGTTTATTACTTCATGACATTTAGGCAAATGTGTTTCACCTTCTATTAGTAAGACCACTTGATCTTTATTTGATGCATCTAATAGTAAAATCAGATCCTATTACATAAACTGATTTTCAACCTTCTGTTTCTTTTAAGATGACAATGACTTTATTCTATAACATAATTTTAATAGCATGTTGTGCCATTTTATGAGTATAACAATTTATTCATCCAAATTAATGATGGGTTTAGTGTAAATGAATAACACTTGTTCATTAGACAAACACTTGAATAGGATTAGATTTTGAAATTATTTCTTATATATGTAAATTTGCACTTTGGGAAAGTCACACTCAATATTTAATGTTAATCCATCTTTCTTCTTGACCTAAAGCATTTTGTTTTCAAAACAGTAGCTTATTCAATCACAGGTATTAAGAATACAAAATACACAAAAAAAGATAACATACAGTGGTGATCAATAACCTAAGACTAAGAACTAAGACTAGTAGCTTTTGAGCTCCTTGAGGATAGAAACAAATGGTTTATAGTCCTACTGAGACTAGATTTTGCCATAAATCATCACTATTCAATATTTATTTGCCTTAGTCACTATATTTGCATCTGTCTTTTACCTACCTTTCTTAAGATAATTCAAGAAAAATTTTAGAAATAAATTTAATAAAACTCTTTGAGATGGATATTTGATGTAATTAGAGCAATTTTCTAAATAGTTGCCTTGTAGCAAAGGAATATCAAATGCTATATTCATAGTATCACAGAAAAAATGCACGCTACTCAAATCTTGCTCAAAAGTACCTTCATCTGCTTCTCTAAATACATACTTTGATACATAATTTATAGTGTATTTAACAAATTGTACAAGTATTTGTTTCAATATATTTAACCCTTTCAGCAGAAAATTAATTTCCAAATTATGTTCATTAATAATTTCCTCTCTTACCCTAATATTTTCAGAATAATTGGCTTATGAAATCATTTAACTCTACCATAATCTTATCATATTTGTGTACTGTGCTAGTTCTTACTGACCTGGAGGTTCTAATATAATGACTACTGGAACCTAAAACAAAGTTTGCCTTTTCAGATTTAAAACAGGAAACCAACAAGTTGCTTATGAATTTTATCAGTTTGTAATGTTCAAGAGTGTTTTGGGATGTGTGGGTGACTTAGCCAGGAGAGCATGCGACTCTTGATCTCTGAGTCATGAGTTCAAGCCCCATGTCGGGTGTAGAGATTACTAAAAAAAAAATTTCACTTGGATTATTTTGGAAATTACTACTATGGCCACACATAATAACAATCTAGCCTTTGAAATAATGTTTCAACGTTTCAGCTGCCAAAATGATCTCATTTATTATCTGTGTGTTGTGATCTCCATCCCTGTAGCTTGTTTATGAATCCAACCACTAAGATCCACTTTTGGTTTAAACAACATAACTATAAACCACAGTCTTGCTTTTGTATATCATATCTCTGTAGACTTTTTCAGCTTGATTTTCCTCAGGTTAATTTTACTTCTCTCATTTCATTGAATGTGCTTTGGAAAATATCACCAGTGATGTCCTGATTTTCAAATTCAATGAGCACACTTGGTTCTTATCGGTTTTGGTCTTTATGAAATATTGGAAACTGTTAATCAAGGAGGCAGCATTCTATCAAGGATACTGAGAATATCTCCTTTATCAAAAGCAAAGACATTTGTGGTTCACCTAAGGAAAGTCCCTTAAAAGGTTATTAGATGGGGCGCCTGGGTGGCTCAGTAGGTTAAAGCCTCTGCCTTCAGCTCAGGTCATGATCTCAGGGTCCTGGGATAGAGGCCTGTATCGGGCTCTCTGCTCAGCAGGGAGCCTGCCTTCTCCTCTCTCTTTGCCTGCCTCTCTGCCTACCTGTGATCTTTCTCTCTCTCTGTCAAATAAATAAATAAAATCTTTAAAAAAAAAAGGTTATTAGATGTAATTAGTAGGTTTGGCTTCTCCTATTTTTCAACTTTCCTTATCACCAATCCTGCTGCAATAGAATGGGGTTACCTAAAAGTAAAATATATTTTGATATGCTAATTGATGGCACAGCAATTTCTCTAAATGTCATGAGTTCTCTCTGCTAGAGAAAAACCCAATAAGAATGATTTCTGATCTCAAAAACGGTCATATCTGTTTTTGGCAAAGCTGCTGGTAATACAGCTGTGAGCTCCAGGCTTCATGTGAATTATTTAACACCTAAAATCTCTTTGTGTTTTGTGAAAGATAAACTGAATAGAATGTCTTTGTACCCATGTGGAGAGTAAAAAAAACACTAAGAAAAATAATTAAAATAGGACAAGTTTTATGATGTTTTTAGAACACAGAGAGTAATACAGATGTTTATTTTCTGCTTGCATTTGTGATTCCTGATTGTTTTTTTAAACTAATTCCTACCTTCTATAACTTTTTAGAATTATTGGTTCATTAGATAACATACATCATGCCTATATGAATGTTAGATGTTGTATTTAGGGTATTAGAGCTATTACAGCGTGTTTTTCTTTTTCTTTTTCTTTTTTTTTTTTTTGTCTGAAACTTTTTAAGGTAAGTAGGTAAAAAAAGATATAAAGAATTGTGCTGATAGATATTTGAAGAACACATGCAATTCTTTCTTGACTGACATGGAGTAAAAGCTATTTAGAATTTTTAGTGAGATTTCCTTCAGGAGAGAGCTAAATGAATTGAAAGGTATTCAGGGAAGTTCCCTAGAAATAAGTAGTAAGTTATCTAGGACAAAAGTCATTAACTTTTTTTTTCAGAATTATTCATCAAAGAAGGACTAAGAAGGAAAATGGAAAGAATTATGATCACTTATAGGTTATGTCTAAGACTTGTATGAAGAGATTTTAAGTGGGAGGAGATAAAGAAAAAAAGAGTCTCATGTTGCATATTTGTTGAATGTGCACGTGATGGTTTTCCCTCATATGTCAATCATTTGGAGATGCCTAAATAGTCCATTTTTATTATTTATTGTTTATTATTTTAAATGGTTATTAATCTTATCCTATTTTTCTTTATTGTACTTCTGGGAAAATATTATCTTTTGCTTATTTGTTCATTATATACCTTGTTATTATTTGAATGCATACTCAAAGATATTAGGAATTTAGACTCATTTATTATTCTATCAGCAGCATGTATAATGTATAGCATGGAAAACACTCAATGAACATTTACTGAAAGGAGGAATAAAGTGAAGTACTGACACACTTGGGTACAGCTTGCAAGTTTTTACTGGTCTTAGGAGTTGCAGAAGAAGTCATATCATCTCTTGGTCTCAATAATGGTAAATATGAACAGTGAAGAAAATTGATATCTCAAACCTAAAGTAGAAGCTTAATTCACTGTATGTGTGTGTGTGTGTG
>PITA01020106.1:0-35778 GCA_004023965.1 Spilogale gracilis | reverse complement strand
AGAGGCTTGTACCCCAAATGCCTCTCCTCCCAAATAGGGTACAACTAGCCCCGGAGGGGCCTAGGAGGAGCCGGACCCCTGCCTCCCCTAGCTGGTTAATGTCCACTCCTCTCTTTAATACAAAAACAAAGGGGGAGATGTTGGGGACCGAGGTATGGCTCAAGAAGGCCAACACAAGCAGGCCTGACCTTGCACCTGCATAGCAGGATGAGGTCACCACAGAACTTCAGGGAGCCCAACGGCGCACATAAGGAGCACACCAATCAGTAGCCTGAGCACACGCCTAACATGCCTGGCCCCACCAATCATGTACAAGAGCACGTACAAGAGCACGCCTGATAGCAACCTATCGGGCATACTTCCCCTATCTCTTGCCTATATAACCCCTTCGTGTTTTAATAAACTTTGCAGCTTGATCAGAATCCTGTCTTGCTGCCATTCTTTCGCGCCTCCTGTCCCATCCCTTTCATCCGTTACAGGTGTCTCGGCGGACCCCGTTGACTGCCTCGCGGGCCGAGGCACTTGAGCAGGATCGTCTTTAGCTTCCAAGTGTTTGATTTTCTCCTGAACTTTTTATGGTGGTTGAGTTCCAGTTTCATGGCATTGTGGTCAGAGAATATGTAGGGAATAATTTCAATCTTCTGGTACCTGTTGAGCCCTGATTTTTGACCTAGTATGTGGTCTAGTCTGGAGAATGTTCTGTGTGCACTCCAGAAGAATGAGTATTCTGCTGTTTTAGAGTGGAATGTTCTGAATATATCTATGAGATCCATCTGGTTCAATGTCTCATTGAAAGCTCTTGATTCTTTGTTGATTTTCTGTTTAGATGATTTGTCTATTGCTGAGAGTAGTGTGTTAAGATCTCCTACAATTAATGTATTCGCATCAATATGATTCTTTATTTTGTTTAACAGTTCATTTATGTAGTTGGCTGCTCCCATGTTGGGGGCATAAATCTTTACAATTGTTAGATCTTCTTGATGTAGAGATCCTTTAATAATGATGTAGTGTCCTTCTGTGTCTCTGACTGCAGTCTTTAGACTAAAATCCAATTTGTCTGATATGAGAATGGCTACCCCGGTTTTCTTTTGGGATCCATTGGCATGAAAGATGGTCTTCCATCCCCTCACTTTCAATCTGGATGTGTCTTTAGATTCAAGATGAGTCTCTTGTAAACAGCATATGAATGTGTCCTGTCGTTTTATCCAATCTGCAGTCCTGTGTCTTTTTATTGGAGCATTTAGGCTGTTCGCATTGAGAGTGATTATGGATGGATATGTTTGTATTGACATCCTGTGGCCTATGGAGTTCATGTTTCTATAGATTACCTCTGTAAATTTCTGTTTGTCACTCTTGGGTTCCTTTCTCCTCTATAGAACCCCTCTTAGTATTTCTTGTAGTGCTGGCTTGGTGGTTGCATAATCTTTTAGACCTTGGCGGTCTTGGAAGCTCTTTATTTCTCCTTTCATTTTGAAAGTCAACCTTGCTGGGTACATTATCCTTGGCTGCATATTTTTGTCATGTAACTTCCTGAATATGTCTTGTCAGCCCTTTCTGGCCTGCCAGGTTTCTGTGGAAAGGTCTGACGTTATTTTGATGGTCCTCCCTCTATAGGTAAAGGATCGCTTTCTCCTAGCTGCCCTTAAGACATATTCTTTGGTTTTTTGATTCAAGAATTTTACTATTATGTGCCTGGAGGTTTTTCTGGCCTCATTGATCTTGGGGGGTGTCATCTCTGCTTCTAGGACATGAATATTTGTTTCATTCCCCAGATTTTGGAAAGTTTCATCCCAAATCCCATTGATTTGTTCAACAATATCTTCTAGGCTTCTCTCTCTCTCAACTCCTTTGGGGATTCCAGTAATTCTGATATTGGAGCGTTTCATGGCATCATTTATTTCCCTTATTCTGTTTTCATGGGATTTTAGCTGTTTGTTCCAAGACTTCTCTTGCTCCTCCTTCTTAATCCATCTGTCTTCTAAATCACTGATAAGATCTTCAGGTTCACTTACTCTGGCTGTTAGCATATTTAAATTAGATTGCATCTCATCTATCACCTTTCTAACCTCAGCTTTCACTTCTGTTATTATGGCTTCCATTTTGAGACTAATGTTCTTTTCTAAATTAGCCATTGCTTCGACCATTGCTGCCCTGAATTCCACTTCTGTCATATTGTTTATGTTCATTTACAGTAATTCTGTGTTCGAGGTTGCAGTCTCGGGGTTCTTCCTCTGTTAGATGGTCCTTCTCTGAGTCATTGTGGTGAGGAGTGGTTGAGGGGGTGTATAGCTAAATATATCAGCCACTATTTAGGTGGATTGGTCACTTTCTGCCAATGGTCTTTGTCTCCCGTGGTGATCCAGAAGCGCGAAATATCACATTTCAGGCTGATTTCATGGGTGCTTACAGTGGTCCTGTAGTTTTTTTTTTTTTTTTTTGCTGGAATTGAGCTCACTTCAGGGAACTCCCCGAAATGCGGTCACCTGGCCTTCCACCATCTTCTCCCCCCACCTTTTTTTTTTTTAAATCTAGTTTGAGGGACACCTGTGTGGCTTAGTCCTTGAGCATCTGCCTTTGCTCAGGTCATGATCTTGGAGTTCCAGGATCAAGTCTTTCATCAGGCTCCCTGCTCAATGGAAAGCCTGCTTCTCCCTCTGTCACTCCCCTTGCTTTCATTCCTTCTCTAGCTGTGTTTATCTGTCGAATAAATAAATAAATTCTTTTTTTTAAAGTCTATTTTGATATAAAGATGGCTACCCCAGCTTTCTTTTAATGTCTGTTGGAAAATTATATGGTTCTCCCTCCCTCACTTTTGACCTAGAGGTATTTTGGGTCCAAAACTAGTCTCTTTTAAGGAGCATATAAATGGGTCTTATTATTTTTTTTTATGCATCATGATGCCCTATGTCTTCTGTCTGGAGCATTTCATCTATTTAAATTCAGAGTAGTTATTGAAATATATGAATTTCATGCCATTTTATTACCTGTAAAGTCACTGTTACTGTAGATTGCCTCTGTTCTTTCCTGGTTTTTGTTGTTCTTGGGGTCTCTCTCCACTCAAAGGATACCCTTTTATATTTCTTACAAGACATATTTAATGTTCATAAATTCCTTTTATTTTTTATTTGTTCTGGAAACTCTCTTCCTTTTTCTTTTAAATATCTTATTTATTTATTTGACAGAGAGAGATCACAAGTAGGCAGAGAGGCAGGCAGAGAGAGAGGAGGAAGCAGGCTCCCTGCTGAGCAGAGAGCCCAATACAGGCCTTGATCCCAGGACCCTGAGATCATGACCTGAGCCAAAGGCAGAGGCTTTAACCCTCTGAGACCCCCAGGTGCGTGGAAACTCTCTTTCTATTCTGAATGACAACCTTGCTAGGTAAGTATTCTTGCTGCATATTTTTCCCATCTAGCATATTGAGCATATCATGCCAATCCTTTCTGGTTTGCCAGGTCTCTTTGGACAGATATGCTGCAAGCCTTCAGTGTCTACCCTGGTAAGTTCGGGACCTCTTGTCCCGAGCTGCTTTCAGGATTTTATCTTTATTTTTGAAACTTGAAAATTTCATTATTATATTTAAAATTGCTGACCTGTTTTTATTGATTTTAAAGGGGGTTCTCTGTGCCTCCTGGACTTCAATGCCTATTTCCTTCCCAAAGTAGGGAATTTCTCAGCTATAATTTATTCAAATAAACCTCTGTCCCTCTCTCCCACTCTTCATCTTCTGGGACCCTTATTACCCAGATTTTGTTTTGCTTTATGGAATTGCTGAGTTCTCAAAGTCTCTCTTTGTGATCAAGTAGTTTTCTTTCTTTCTTCTTTTCGGTTTTCTTATTTTCCATTATTTGATTTTGTATGTCACTAACACTCTCTTCTACCGCATTCATCATCATTGTTAAAGCCTCCATTTGTTACTGCATCTCGGTAACAGCATTTTCAATATCGGTCTGACTAGATATTCATTCCTTTTTTTTTTTTTGTACAGTAAGGGTTTCTCTAGTGTCTTCTATGCTTTTTTCAAACCCAGATGGTATCTTTATCATCATTGTTTTAAATTCTAGTTCAGAAACTTACTTATATCTGTGTCAACTAAATCCCTGGTACTGAGTACCACTTCCTGTTCTTTCTTTTGGGACACATTTCTCTATTTTATCATTTTTATTCCAGAAAAGAATGGAGGAAAGAAAAAGAAAAATAAATAAATAACAACAAGAAGAACTTCAGGAAGTGTTTCTGGTGCATGCTGTATACAGTCTCTTGTTGTGTTTTTGCTTCTCTTTCCTACTGGTCATTTTCATATAGAGTTCCTCCTTGCTTGTAGTGGAGATTGTTTGGAACTTTTGGTAAGTATGTTTGATTTGTTTCTCAAGATTCACTTATAAAAGAAAATAAAAGACAAAAAAACTAAAAATAAAATAAACAGAAAAAGAAACTGATTCAATATAGGAGAAAATGAAAAGAAAAAAATGAAAACAAATAATAAGCTATAAGCTGGATTCTAAAAAATAAGAAAGAAGGAAGGAAGAAAAAAGATAAGGAAAGAAGAAAAAACAGAAAAAAATTCAAGCCTGATCTGAAAAATAAGAGAAGGAAAGAAACAAACCAAAAAATGAACAAAAAATTATAAGTGTGATACAAAAAAAGAGAAAGGACAATATGCATATAATAAAAGATAAATAATAAAAAATAAGAAATAAAAATATTAAAAATGAAAAATGAAAAAAAAAGTCAGCCTGGTTTTATTTTCATAGGAAGTTGATGTTTTCTTTAATCAGTTGACTAGGTAGATACAGGGGACTGTGTTGGTCTTCTGAGGGAAAGGCCAGCTGGGCTGTGAACATGCCCTTCCAGGAACAGCATGGAGGGATTTAGTGTAGGGGATTCCAGTGTTCACTGGAGGTACTGTATTTCTTTCTGAATTCAGAATGTGCTGGTGGGTGGAAGGAGGGAGTAGTGGTGGAGGAGGATGGATATGGCATCACCCAGCCCTCTTGTCCTTGGGGATGGGAACTCCTGGTCACTGTTGTTCAGGAGGCCATCTTAGAGAACTGAACAATCTTCTTTGTCCCGGGGCTTTCATAAGTTCCCTGCCCTTGACCTGTATGTGCCTGTGTTGTTGGCCCATCCAGAGCTATAGGTCTCCTGTATTTTATCTCTGGCTGATGGGTAGGTTTCAAAACTCCAAGTTTTAAATGGCCTCATAAGGTAAGGGCCCACTCTTGTCCCCTGGAGGAAAGACTCAGTGCAGGCCCAGCACCATCCTGTCCCACAGAAAAGCAGTTGCACAGTGCATGCACAAAGGTTAGAGTTTATTGTAATACTTAGCAAAACGGTGGAACCAAGTTTTTGGCCATGTGCATATAAAACAATCCCCTACTCTGTTCTGTCCCAGAAAAGCAGTTGCAGAGGCTTTAATCTATTGTGGTAGACAGTGAAAAGAAGTGGCTAGGTTTTCTGCAATCTGAACTCGTCTCTGCTTTCTGCTCAGTTCTGTCGCAGAAAAGCAGCTGTTCTGTATGCACACAGGTTTAAGCCTATTGTGTCTCACATTGAAAAATTGTTAAAAGGTTTTCTGCCCTCTGCATGCACCTCTGACCTTACTGTTGAGCACCTCTCAATGGCTCCCAGCTGGACTTTTGTCCTTGGAAAGACAAAATACACTCTTCCAAATGCACTCTGAGAAGAGGAGAGATCTCTCCCAGTGTGATCCAGGGGATCTTTTCACTGCAGCTTATTGTGTAGTCCCTCCCCACTGTGCTCTCTCACACTTTCTCCCTCTCCCTGACTCTGCTCTATGAAAAGGGTTTCCTCTCCCCCAATTCATAGCTCTAAACCTTGGATCTGCCACATTCTCTCCAACTGTACAGATTGTTTTCTTGATATTCAGAATATCTTCCTAATTGTTTAAAATAGTTGAACACTGTGGCACCTGCGTAACTCAGTCAGTTAAGCATCTGCCTTCAGCTCAGGTCATGATATTAGGGTCCTGGGATCAGCCCTGCATCAGGGAGTCTGCTACTCCTCCCTCTGTCCCTCCCTTCAGCTTCTGCTCTCTTTTTTCCTCTCAAATAAATAAAATATTTTAAAACATAGTTGAATGTTGACCTAGCTATATTGAAAGGATGAGGAAAGTTTATGTTCTCCCTACTCTGCCATCTTCTAGCTGACTTAATTAGATTAGCATAATATTCTCTAGCTCCATCCACATCATTGGAAATGAAAAGATTTCAGTCTTTTTTATTGCTGAATAATATTCTAGTGTGTGTGTATGTGTGTGTGTGTGTGTGTGTGTTTGTGTGTGTGTGTGTGTGTCACATCTTCTTTATCCATTCAGTTCATCAGTTGATGGGCATTTGGACTCTTTCCATAATTTAGCTGTTGTGGAAAATGTTGCTATAATCATCAGAGTGCATGCATTCCTTCACATGAGTATTTTTCTATCCTTTGGGTAAATACAGCAATGTATTTGGTAGATTATAAGGTAGTTCTTTTAACTTTTTGAGGGACCTCCATACTCTTTTACAGAGTGTTTGCAATAGTTTTCATTCCCACCAACGGTGAAGAGGGTTCCCCTTTCTCCCCATCTTTGTCGACACCTGTTGTGTCCTATGTTATTTGTTTTAGCCATTCTGACAGTTATGAGGTGATAAATCACTGTAGTTTTGATTTGTATTTCCCTGATGGTGAGTGATGTGAATTTTTTTATGTGTTTGTTGGCAATCTCTACATCTTCTTTGGAAAAATGTCTATTCATGACTTCTGCCCATTTTTTAACTAGATTATTTGTTTTTGGGATGTTGAGTTTTATCAGTCTTTAATAGATGTTGGACACTAACTTTTTATCAGGTATATAATTTGCAAATTTATTATCCCATTCCATAAGTTGTCTTTTAGTTTTGTTGATTATTTTCTTTTTATTTTGATGCAGTCCCAATAGTTTGTTTGTTTGTTTATTTATTTATTTATTTATTTATTTATTTATTTATTGCTTTAATTTCCCTTGCCTCAGGAGGCATATATAATAAAACTTTAAAAATAATTTTAAAAAAGGATATGATTTCTGAAATTTAAGATTTATTTAGGTTCTTCATAAATCACACAACCATACAACTATAGTATATATTATATACATGTATACAATATTATATATATACTATATATGAGATATGTCTCATGTCTATATCTCATATACGTATGAATCTATATTATCAATTAACTATTTCTTACATTTTCACCTGCTTTATTCATGGGGTAAAGAAAATATGGGAAGCTGTCCACTATATCAAATAGAAGACCAAATCACAATTGGAAGATTCATACATACCTGAATATTTCCAGCAAAACATTTCCAGATCAAATGTGTTTGCTTCTAAGTGGAAAAACAACAACAACAACAACATCAACAACAACAACAAACAGGCTTTGCCTCAGGATTGATTAACGGAGGACTTAGCAACAGATTGGATTTTTGTTATAATGTGATTGTAACAGGAAAACGTTTTTGAGTGTTTTTGTGGCAGAATGTCGTGCTAAGAAAGTAGGGTGTCCTAAAGGTCCTATTAAGTAATAATTGGTTTTTCAAAGTTATGAGCCATTCTGAAAGCCCTTCAATCCACTATTTTCCAGCAACTGGTAGAGATGAAGATCCAGCAAACAGAAAAGATTCCTGCATTTAATATTATAGTATAGTGGCAGAGACAGATTAATTCTGCTGGTACTTATAACGGTGAACTTCAGAGTGATCATAGGAAATATAGGAAAACTATGTTTTATTAAAAAAAATCTTAATACTTTATCGTGTTCTCAGTTTGCTCTAGCCCTTAAGACACAGCAAAGAAAAATATAACCAACAGTCAAGATTCAAATATCCTTTAAAAAAAAAAGAATAAAAAAAAAGACTCAAATATCCTTAATGTACCCTCAGAAAAAGAAATGTTTGGTAAAAGTGTAAGATAAGAGATAACAAGGAATTCATTTTGTCCCTATTATAAATTATTTCTATTCACTTAAGGTAATTTTAATAATCTTAAACTTAAAAATCAACATTGCTATTAAAGAAATAAAAAAAATAAAATAAACAAAGTTTTGAAGTGGTTTGGAAGCCAAAGGAACTAAAGTCAAGTCTGTTTCACTCGGGAGTTTTACAAATAAAATGTGATTTGTTGATGTGGGATGCATGCGAACAGTTTCATTGTTACTTTGAATTATAGATGCAGAGAAATTCTGAGGGCTGGGGAAAGTATTGCAGAAATTGTAGCATGTATCTATTATATATACTCATAATCCCAACATGGGTTACTGAACTGTTTTGGAATTTATAAAATTTTATCTTACTTTTTGTCCAAAATTCAAGTACAAGCCAGACAGAATGCATAAGTTAAAAAAAAAATCACTAACTTAAATAGCATCTACCTTCAAGCTTTACAAAGATGATCCTAGGCACTTTATCAGTACATTTACTAATCATCATAAATCAACCAGAATATGAGTACCAGAACAAATTAAAAGGGACAACTTTAATAACTTAATGATCCTTTCATATGTCTAATTTTGGTGATGCATTATTATACAAAAAGTAAAATTGAGCTGCTTCATTTCAGATTGCATTTATACCTCTAAAATTTGTAAGCATTACTGTCATTTTCCACACTGAAATAAATAAAATAATCTGAAACAAATGAGACAATATGATTTATATATCAACCTATACTGTAGTAGTAGAAGAAAGATAATAATATTCAGTAATATCAAAATTATTTAAATCCATTGATTTGGGGGCTCCTGGGTAGCTTAGTTGCTAAACATCTGCCTTTGGCTCAGGTAGTGATCCCAGGGTCCTGGGATCCAGTCCCACATCAGGTTCCTTGCTCGGCAGGAAGCCTGCTTCTCCCTTCTCCACTCCCTCTGCTTGTGCTCCCTCTCTTATTCTGCCTCTCTCTCTGTCAAATAAATTAAAAAAAATTAAAAAAAATAAAAATCCATTGATTTAAAATTATTCAAAGTATATTTTAGCCATCTGTGGTTGTGCTTTCAAGAATTTTTATTGAACTGAAAAACTTCAATTTTCTCTTCCACTATTGCCCATTTTTACCTTAACATGAGCCATCTCAAAGATTTCTTATCTTCCATAATAAATCATGGATTTATCCTCCACAATTTATTAAAACTTTTCTTGAACCTATTTATGTTTTGGAGTTAGTAATTTTTCATTCTAATTAGTTTCATGAATTTACTACCTGCTTCATGGGAGGATCTTCATTTGCTTTTAAATCAGCCTTCTTGAACTGCATCATTTCCCCCTGACTCTAATTTTTATGGGATTTGTTTAAACAAACCTAAATTCACAAACTTATATATTTCATAATGTTAAAAACTGTGATCACATCCTTATATTCAGAAGTTTTCACTTTGGTAAATATAACCTAACTGTAATATAATTTTTGAACTCTGATGTTTCTTTATTTTTTTAATATTTTATTTATTTATTTGACAGAGAAAAACACAGCTAGAGAGAGAACACAAGCAGGGAAGTGAGAAAGGGAGAAGCAGGCTTCCTGCTGAGCAGGGAGCCTGATGCAGGACTTGATTCCAGGACTCTGGGATCATGACCGAAGCCGAAGGCAGACAATGACTGAGCCACCCAGGCACCCCTCTTTCTTTTTCTTTCTTTCTTTTTTTTAAGAAAGAGGGAAGGGAGAGGGGCAGAAGGAGAGGGAGAGAGTCTCAAGCAGCTCCATGCCCTGCATTAAGCCTAAAGTGAGGCTCAATCTCACAACCATGAGATCATGACCTGAGCCTAAATCAAGATTCAGATGCCTAAGCCACTGAGCTTAATATTATATACCCAGACATCCTAATGTCTGATGTTTCTTAAGCCAAGAGTAACATGATAGTTATTTGTATTTATCAATATCTTCTCACATTTGGATGAGGAGATGAGGTATGGAGAAGTGAAGTAGTATTAAAGCATAGACACCAAAACAGTTTTGTTGCCAGGAATAAGATCTGAGCTTAGATGATCAATCTAAAGCAGAAAGCTTCCCAAGCATAAGTCTTTCTGGTTGTGTCAGAATCACTGGGAATTGAGGGTACTGGAGAAAATACAGATTCTGTGCACACAACACCAATCTGATTCAATAAGTCTGGGGTTAAGTCCAAAACTCCTTATTTTTAAGGAGCTCCTATATTAATGCTGATGAGCATCTAATATGTGAAAATATTAATATGGTATATCATTGGTGCCAAGTAAAATACATTAAGGGTTGTTGTGTTGTTCTATTTTCCAGTATCCCACCCCAACTGTATTATCTTTGATATGTCCAACTCATGGCATGCAGAACCATTCTCTGAGAGATTAAAAAATAATTTAATAGAATTATTGTGCTTTTAGTTATCTTTCATATAATGATTTAAGATACATAGTGTACAGCATGAGTTATATCTTGCTTTTCAAAAAGTGGATCCCATTTCTCACAGATTAATATTTTGTATTGGAAGCTACCTTGTAATATAAATCCCAGTATTTTATTTTCATGAAATGTCTGTGTCAACTGAAGACATTTAAATCAGTACATATTGTGCTGTATCACATCTGAACACATTGAGGGCTTGAATTATGGAACTGATGACCTAACCTTCAGTGTAGCTCAACTATTCCATACGTCCATCTTTTGTGTATTCAAGTTACAACAGGAACATTTAAGTACTGTCTCTTTCTCTCTCTCTCTCTCTCTCTCTCTCTCTCTCTCTCAAAAGAGAAAATAGCACTTTTTAGGCTTTATTTTACTTCTAATAAATAAAATCTTGGGAAAGCTTCAAAAAGCTTATGAAAGCTTTGACCCAAATAATTTAGTTTAATTTTAATGAATTGTGGTGTGTGTGTGTGTGTGTGTGTGTGTGTGTGTGTGTGTGTGTGTTAAGGGAGAATGATGTAGAAAAAGAGAGAAGAAGGGAGACTGAGAATAGAGCACTGTAAAATTTTCTTCAGGCTGGTGTTCTGAATAATGATGAATAAAGAACAACATAATTCATTGGTGAATCAATTTTTATTTAATTCAGTTAGGCACACATAATCCTTGATTTTGAATTTTTGTTTTTAAAAGGTTGTGACCATCAACGCATTGATTTTAATTGAAAATATCAGAAAAAATAATTGTATTATAGAACTGATGATCTTTTTGATGAAAACCTTTCCTGACAATCTAAACTAAGTGATGCCAGATCAGCACATCCTGTTGTTGTTGTTACAAAAGAGAAAATTGTTCTTTCAGCTATATAATACTGCCTAACAACAACTGCTTCCTGTGAAATTTTTCCAAGCACATTTCCATAAAGAAGGGTTCTATTCTATTCACACGCTGCTTATATTCCAACTCCATCTGCATTCTACTCCAGGCTTTGGTGTATTTCTCCCTCCAACAATTTGGCTATTTAATGCTTGTACAGGACTATAATTGTCCTAATGTCACTTAGCCAATCAATCATAGAACTATTCATTAGGGTATCTGTAATCAGAGCAGTGTCAAAGTGAACCACACTCATTTTGCTACTAAATATCAAATGATGGCATACTCTTATTGTAATGATAGGACTAAAGTGAATGGTGTGAAATTATACTTTTTTTCTTATTGTCATATTATTTTTACTAGAGAAGACAGAAACATGAGTTTTATTGACTTTAAGACTGGAGCATAGCTGAAAGAAAGATGACAGGGGGATTTGTATTTACATGTGAAAAGCCCCTTATATTGCATTGATGGAAAAAAAGTCACTAAACAGTATATTTTAGCAAGCTAAAAATGCACGAGCATATTTTCTATATATATAGTGCAGTCTATGGCCATGTGTCAACACTAAATATAGATGAATGTAGGTGCACTGTGTACTCTGACATATAACACAAATCCCACAGAAACAAATTGTTAGTTATGACCAAAGAAAAATAATTCACATGCTTACATATTTTCTTCCTGAAAAGTGTGCTTTTTTTCAAAATTTAGGTTAATATAATATTTTGTAATTGAAAAATACACCCTAACTTTTAATAAATTTACCTTATATAAAAGGTCTTTAGTGGAAAGTGGAAAATTGAATACCATTGATGCGAATAATTATTTAGTGTTTTCTCCTGTTTTTCAAATACCTAAAACTCAAATGTTAATTAAAATAGTTAAAGAAATAAAATAAAATTAAATGTATCCTTTACCTATAAAGTCTTGGCACTAAAAAAAGACTTAAATATAATCTGAAACATTTCCAGTATTTCACACTATGGCAGTGCTCCTTTAGTTCTGAAAATAATTTTATAAAATAAACACATCTTAAGAATGCAGTTAAGAATATCACAGATTTACTTACTTGGTACATATATGGCCAGTAATGAAATAAATCCAAATTTTCTCTAAAAATGAGAAATAAAACTTTGTAATTCAATAAAAGCAAATATCTTCTCAAACACTATGTTTATTTCCAATCATATTGAAATGCAAAATACATTATTAATTCTAAAATATTCATTAAGTTGAACAATTGAAATATATTATAAGCCAGTGATCTGAACTGCAAATAACAAAAATCCTTTTTGCCTAAATAAAACTGTTTCTATTAAAAGATAAAAATAAAAATATACTATTTTTTCAGTGTCAACAGAAAAAATTTCCTTAATCACACTGCAGAGTTGGTTGAATGAAGAATCAGCAAAAGGGACCAGATAGCATAGCATGTACTCTGATGGAGGTACTGGGATTTTACTCCTAGAAGCACTCACTGCTCCTTGGCCTCTAGAGACTGGCGTAACTGTCATTGCTGCTTCTATCCCTGCCAAAATAATTTCTACTCAGTTCCTTTCCTTTATCACTTGTTTCCTATTCAAAGACTAGGGGAAGGGCTATTTGATTAGCAAAGTCTATGTGCTCAAGTCATAGCTACACTAAGGCCGAGAAAGTAAGTACCTGGACTTTTTAGCTTGTCTCTCTAGCTGGGAAATTATCTTCACCTCCTATGGTGAAAGATTCCCCAAACACAGGAAAACAAGTTTAGATCCTGAGCGACCAAAACACAATGACAAATGACCACCATGCTTTACTCCTTCAGCTATGTAACATCAGCATATGGTGTTCTTTACATAACTTATTTTATCTAGCATTGTAAAGCTCTTATTTTGTGTTAAGCACTTTTTCTAAGCATTTCACATACATTTAGTCATGTAATCCTCACTAAACCCTATGAAGTGAGTACTGTATTCTTCCCATTTTACCAGTGAGAAAACAAATTAAAGAAAAATCAAATAACATTCTCAAGGTCCCAACGATTTGCATAATACCACATTCTTATGTGACACAGTGCAATTGCTCCTTATAAAACAAAAATTGCACTATCTCTACAAAAGGTATGCAATGGACTGAAATTAATATATTCAAATTCTAACCTCCAAGGTGATGGTATTATGCTCTTGGGAGATGATTAGTCCATAAAAGCAGAACCCTTAAAAAAGGAGCCCTAGAGAGTGCTCTAGTACAGTCTACCATGTTAGGATACAGTGCAAAAGTAGGCATCTCTGAGAAAGCTGGCTTTCAGCAGACAACAAATCTGCCAGCACCTCAATTTTAGATTCCCCAGCCTCAACAACTGAGAATTTTTTGTGGTTCATAAGCTACTCAGTTTTTCAAAATATTTATTTGAGAGGGAGAATGCTCAAGCAGGAGGGGAGGAGGGAGATGGAGAGAGGTTCACAAGTACTCTGGACTGAGCCCAGCACAGGTCTTGATCTCATGACCCTGAGATCATGACTTGTGCTAAAACCACAAGTTGGGTGTGTGACTGTGCCACCCAGGCACCCCTAAACTACTCAGCTGAATGGTATTTTTTAATAGCAGGCCAAACAAACTAAGACAAGGTATCAACCAAAAGTTTTTGTCATTTGATTTACCCACTGCAAATCCATAATGTCTTCATAATGCTTATTATTCCTGTTTTTTCCTCACCGGCTGTATTTCTCTCTGTCAAGTAAATTTGATAAATTTAATGATATACAAGACACCCCTTAATTTTAATTATTATCAATACACCTAAAGTATACTTGGGAAGGTAGAAAAAATTAGTTAAAATAATCAAATTTAAGAAAATTATATGGAGTAATGCTATATTCCTTTTTCTGCATCTAATAATAAGGCCAAAATGGGTATTAATGACTTCCTTCCTCTACTACCTATTGATTTTCCCTTTTCTCGTAGCTATCACCTCAACTTGCTAATATTTTTTTTTTTTACCAGATCAGGTGAAGGAGCTGGGTTTTAGTGATTCTGCCTCATTAAGGTCCCTATATTCCTTTTTACCACTACCCACTGGATTTAGTATTATAAGCACCCCCAAGGAAGCTATTTTTCTCTACCTCAATTTTATAACTCCAACCTCAATCAAGTTAATAAGATAATCACATTTTTTTTGCCTGTTACCCAATGTAAATGAGGCATCTGAAATGACCAGTTGATATTTTACTTTTCAATTCAGTATAACCATTATTGTACTCCTAGTGAAAACTTTCCTCCTCTGAGTAGTAAGATCTTTCAATCAACAAGCCCTAGAGTTACTATATGAGTGCTTTATTAGGTGGAATAGGTGGAATAGTGAGAAAGAGTTACCATGCCCACTTTCTCCCATTGGTTCCCAGATCTATGTAATTTGACTATGGGAGAAGCTTTTATCACTGGTTCAGATAAAATACTTCTATGCATCCCATAGAAGAGTACCTGAACCTCATATGAATAGCTTTAATAAGGCATACTGTACCATAAATTGGTCCACTTTTCAGTGATGGAATTCACAGTAAGATCAGTGAAAAATGAATGGAAATCAGCCAATTCATTTTTTTTTTGCTTCTTTTGCTAAAAAATGAGTTCTGTGGTTGAAGGTAATATTATCTGGCATACTATGACTATGTACATGGCATTTAATATATAAATAATGACACTATCAGAAACATGCTGGGTGAAGGGATCACATTGAAATACTTTATTCCAATGCACCTGGGTGGCTCAATGGGTTAAAACCTTTGCCTTCAGCTCAAGTCATAATCTCAGGGTCCTGGGATCGAGGTCCACGCCAGGCTCTCTGCTTGGCAGGGAGCTTGTTTCCTCTGCTCTCTCTGCCTGCCTCTCTGCCTACCTGTGATCTTTCTCTCTGTCAAATAAATAAATAAAAATCTTTAAAGAAAGGGGGCACCTGGGTGGCTCAGTTGGTTAGGCGACTGCCAGGTCATGATCCCGGAGACCTGGGATCGAGCCCCGCATTAGGCTCCCTGCTCTGTGGGAAGCCTGCTTCTCCCTCTCTCACTCCCCCTGCTTGTGTTCCCTCACCGGCTGTATTTCTCTCTGTCAAGTAAATAAATAAAAAAATCTTTAAAAAAATCTTTAAAAAAAGTACTTTATTTCAGTGGGGAAAAATTCAGCCTTTTTCATGAGAGAGTACACTATAATCACCTATCATTAGGTGGCTGCCTGTACTGTGGCTCAGGGTCAGGTGTTTCTGTAGACAAAGAGACACTCAGTAAGATCAATCTTCATGGGAGAGATATCATATTGATACCAGGGAGAAATTCCATTCCTACCACCATGTCAATCACTTTATAATAACCCAGTGAGCAGGCACTAGGAAGATTGGGAAAAGAACACATATTGTTGTAGAGGAAAAACATTTCTTCAATGAGTACTGAAATCCCATTGTGCCAATAATGACTTCTGACAAATATTGAGATGTGATAAAAACATTCTCATGCTTGGTTCCCATTCTGAGAGATCCATGAAGAAACCTCTTACTCAAACTTCTTTATTACCAATCCTCTAATCTTATTCTTTCAAGTTTTATGATCACCTATCCAAACCATTATCCACTACCCATGAAAAAATAATGATCCATACCTCAGGCCATATATCCTTCCAGGCAAAGTGGACAACCTTCACCAATATTTTTCAGGGTAACCTCTAAGTGGGCCTTATAAGTCTACTTTTTGCCATGGTCAGCACATCCTTCATATCCATCTATAAACCAAGCTTAGTTTTTTTCTTTAGTTAGCTGGTCATTGGGAAATCTCCAGGAAGTGAAATGTGTAAATTTTAAGAAGGATGACAGTGCAAATGAAATAGGCAAATTGGAAGTGTGAATTATCTCTTCATACAAATTACTTGTTCCTACAGGACCTGTCCAAATCCAATCTTGTGTATGCTACTTCCTCTGAATGATGGAATGCTGTGTATGTTGAAATTTATGATTTAGCAGATCAAATAACACCTAGATCATAATGGCTAGTTCATGTCACATAGGTACTTGATATCCATTATCAGATTTTCAATCTCTATCAGAGCCCAAATCAGTAAGCTAGGAGCTGTTTCTCAAGAAGAGGGAGGGGATTTGCCAAAGAAATTTTATTTCTAAAATGCTTTAGGTCTGCAACATGTTTCCTTTTACTGTGGGAAGCTTACATCTGTATTCATACTGCACTCCAACTTGACATGCATACTTTTTAGACACGGGGATCTACTACGTCATACATTCCAAGATATAGAGTAACTTGTGTTGTAGTATTATTTTCTCTGGATACCTTTATAATATTTTTTTCCTCTCACTCTTGCAACTTTGTCCTCTGCTCATATAAAGATCTTAAAACCCAATGGAAGAATAATTCTACCATTGGACCAAACAAAGGATCCCATCTCTTAATACTATCTGCACTTACACTGCTTTCAGTTGCAACCAAACCAGAAAATCAATTCTAGATTTCCTAAAAGACATGTTGTTGCAACTAATTACTGACTAAATAATCCTAATGTTTAATCAGATAGCATTCTTAGATGTAAGCAACAGAAACCAACTTTGGAATTGCCTGACCTACTTCCTCTCTGATATGGAGACATTTGATGAGAGATGTGAACAAGGTAACAGAGGAAGCCATGAAAATGTCAGGTTAAAGAATGTTCTAGGAAAATTGTACAATAAGTCCAAATACCCAGATATGGGATCATAATTAGTATATATAAGGAAGAGCAAGAGACATGTGTGACTAGAACAGAGTGAGTTTCAAATGAGGGCAAAGATGTATGAAAATACCAGATCATATTGGGTCTTGTAAGTCCTTGTAGCGACTTTGGGTTTTAAGTGACGTGGGAAGCTATTGAAGGATTTTGAGCAGAGAATTGGTAAATTATACCAGAGAAATGGTATAATTTGACATACCATTAGGGAGTTCCCTTAGCAGCTATGTGGAAACAGATTAATAAAGTTTGTGATCAGGTTCTGTGTCTCTAATACAGCCCAGTACCTTACAGCCCAGTACATCACCTGAGAAAATGTTTTGAAAGGTGTGTAGCATCCAAAAATGCCCATCATAACCTGGGTTCTCACACATCAACCAAGTCTTAATCCAAGCAGGACCAAGATCAGTCAATCATTATATGGAGGCAATACAACCAGGATCAAATGCTAGCAGAGCCAGATAATCACATGTAAGCTTCATGAGCAGGTGTTCCATATCCCCAAAATATTCACCATTGTTACATTAGTCCATTGCCCTAAGTTCTTTCTTGGTTAGATGGGATAGGTAGCTTATGATAAACTGATCAAGAAAGAAAAAAAAAAAACAAACTATAAGAGACTCTTAATCTCAGGAAACAAACTGAGGGTTGATGGGGGGTGTAGGGAGGGATAGGGTTGTAGGGTTATGGAAAAAAATAAAATTAAAAAAGAAGAAAGAGAAAGAAAGAAAGAACAAAGAGCGAGCCTGAGTTTAATTCATGGTTGGATCAGCTTGGCATATAGGTGGAAGATTAAATGAACTCTGGCTACATTGGAGCCTCAAAAAGGAGTGGATTTGAAAGACATCCATGGAGGAAAATCCTCACAAGGTCCAGAATTATATGTAGTATACCAGATTACCCACTTTATAAAAACAAAAGAGGTGGTCAGAGGTTTGACTATATAAGGACTCATGGGCAGTGGAAAATGGCTTCGCTAATTGGTCAAGAGTATTTGAGTAAAAAGATTAAAATCAAGGATAGGAAGGTCTGCAAAGAAACATAGTAGATGGGGGCTCCTGGGTGGCTTGGATGGTTAAGCATCTCTCTTAGGCTCAGGTCATGATCTCAGGGTTCTGGGATGGAGCCTCATGTTGGGCTCCTTTCTCAGCAGGGAGTCTGCTTCTCTCTGCCTCTCCCCAAACTCATTCTCTCTAAATAAATAAATAAATAAATAAATAAATAAATAAATAAATAAATAAAATATTTTGAAAGATAACATAGTGGGTGGATCTATGGAAGTTGGCAGGTAACATGAAGATATTTGTTTTGTATTTTAATATCTGACAGAGCACATCCAACATGGAAGAGGTACTACCTAATGAAAGAAAAGGCAATTAGGCTACTCTAGTCTGGTACAATGGGTACACAAAGGGAGAAGCCCTGGTTTGCAAGTATGGAGGTTAAGCACAGCCTAAATCTCATGAAGTCTCACTAACCCAAGCTTATCTAGCTATTGGTGCTGCCAAATGTAAAGCAGCTAGCAATAGAAACCAAATTTGAGTCTCTATTATGACACCTTCCCTCAAGGAAACCAATCAGCCACGACAAGGGGATTATATTGGATATCGTCCATCCTGGATAAAATTGATATTTATTTTAGGAGTGGCCTTTCTCGCTTTAACCAGCATGACTACCTGAGGATTTAGAATATTTTCTGTACCAATAAGACACTACATAATGCAAACAAATCAAATTTATGAAAAAGAAGTTTTAGTAGTGGATCCACATACTTAGAGTATCCACTGATCCTATAACATAGTGCATAGTCTAAATGCTGCTGGCCTATTGGATGATGGAATATCTCTTAATGGATTAATTGGGACACCAGCTTAAACTGCAGATGGGATATCATCCTCTAGGATATGTTATATAACCTAAATCAAAGATCATTTTATGGTAGTATGTCCCCAATAGCTATAAAATATGTCTCTGAGAACAACGGAGTGATAGTAAGAATTAACCTGTTTACCATCACCTTCAATGACCCACTGAGAAATGTTTGTTTCCTATTGCCATTACTTCAGAGTCTGTGGAAACATTTTCTATTGATGCTATAAAAATTACCATAAATGTGGCAGCTTAAAACAACACAAATTTTTATCCCATAGTTTTACATGTATGAAGTCTTATTTGGCTTTCTCTGTCCAGGATTTTACAAAGCTGAAATCAATGTGTTGGCCATCTGGGTTCTTACCTGGAAGTTCTAGGGTAGAATCCACAAGGAAATTTTCAGATCATTGACAGAATTTAGTTCTTTATGGTTGTAGGGTTGAGGTCCCCAATTCATTGCTGGATGTCAGCTGGAAATCTCTTTGTACTCCATAAAGGTACCTGCATTCCTAGTTGTGTTCCTCCCTCCATCTTAAAATCATCAACACTACATTGAGTCCTTTTGTTTCAAATCTCTCTGACTCCTGCTGCATACCTTCTGACTTCCTCTTCTTCCACCACCTAGAGAACATTTTCCTCCTTCTAAGGGCTTATGTGATTAGTTTGTACCCGCCTGGATATCCAAAATAATTATCCTATTTTTTTAATGAACATAAAAATATATTTCCTCCTTTCACTTCGTTGAAGTTACTTTTTTTAAATTTTTTCAGTGTTCCAAGATTCATTGCCCTTGCCCCACACCCAGTGCTCCATGCAATAGGTGCCCTCAGTACCCACCACCAGGCTCTCCCATCCCCCCACCCCCTCCCTCCAAGTCCCTCAGTTTGTTACTGTGTACAAAGTCTCTCATGTTTCGTTTCTCTCCCTGAATTACCCTACTTCCCATTTACTTTCCTTCTCCTACTATCTTCTGTATTACCCCTTATGCACCACAAGTAAGTGAAACCATGTGATACTTGACTTTCTCTATTTGGCTTATTTCACTCAGCATAATCTCTTCCAATCCAGTCCATGTTGCTACAAAAGTTGGATATTCATCCTTTCTGATAGAGGTGTAGTATTCCATTGTATATATGTACCACATCTTCTTTATCCATTCATCTGTTGAAGGGCACATTGGCTCTTTCCACATTTTAAAAGTAATGGGTTAGTAACCTTACTTCCATCAGCAGAATCCCATTTGTCTTGTTATGTAACATAGTCACAGGTACTAGGGATTACGATTTGGACATTTTTAGGGATCTAGAAGTCATGGTTTCTAGGAACATAGTAAAAATCTCACTGAACTTTAAGCTATAGCTTCCCTTCAGTTAATTTAGGTTCTCCACACCAAGATACCAGGAGGCAAAGAAATTAGTCACTGTTAGGTACTGGCAGGGAAATTAAATCTTGATTATCTGTGGGAGATAGGGTTGTTGTTACTATTGCAACAGGGAAGAATACATTTAGCAGCCTCTTGATCCACTGCTTCATTGTAATCTCCTAATAATTTTCATACTAAATGGAAAAAGGCAGAAGCTATGGCCTGAGAAAGGCACAGTAGCATGGAACCCCTTGGGACAAGATTGTATTAGTCTATTCAAGCTGCCATAACAAATTATCATAGGCTGTGGGCTTAAACAACAGTGATTTATTTTTCATAGTCCTGGAAGTTAGAAGTTGTAGATAAAGTTCTGACAGGGATTACTGTCTAGTTAAAACACTCTTCTTGACTTATAGACAGCTGTTTTGTCCTCATATAACCTTTACTTGGTTCATACTCATGGAGAGCTTTCTCAAACTCTATCTCTCTTTCTCATCCTCTTCTTATAAGGTCGTCAATCTTATCAGATTAGAACCACATTCTATAACCTCATTTAATCTTAATTACCTCCTAGAGGCCCTAATCTCCAAATATAGTCACATTGAGAGTAAGAGCTTTAACATATTAATGTTGGGGGAACAAATTCAGTCCATATCAGTAGTTGTGAGTCATCTCACAAATTATGGCCCCTGGACCAGACAGGGACATAGCTGAGGGTGAGGGGGCTCTAATAAAGGTAGAAAATAAAGAGATAAGGAGCATCAGTTGTGGTTTCAAGATAGCTACAGCATAAAGAATTCATACCACCAAATTTCCTCTTTTAAGGTTTTTGAAAAGAAGAGATTTTGGTGACTTTTTTCTTTAATATTACTGATACCAAATATGTGTCTTTTTTTTCCCAACACCAGCAACCAAATCTCTGACAATCACTGGGTGTCTACCAATTCATTTCAATTTTGACACTAACAATGGAAGATAGCACATATACCCTCAGATTAAGGGCCCAGTCCCACAAGACTGCTCCTATGTCAAAAATCATTCACAAGTCCCAAGGACCACCCCATGCTTTTAACAAACTGGCTGCAAATTTGAGGGTTTCCATGACTCCTCCTCCTAAGGTTCAGTAATCTCCACAACAACTCACAAAACTCGGGGAAATACTTTCCTAATGTTTACCAGTTTATTAAAAAGGATACAACTTGGAAAGAGCCAAATGGGAGAAATGCATTAGGCAAGGACACAGTAGGCCAGTAAAGGACACAGAGTTTCCTTGCCTTTTCCGTGCATGCCACTCCCTGAGCATGTTCTCCAATCCAGATTTTTCTTAAAATCATTGTTCAAGAACTTTTAGGGAACTTAATCTGTAGTCCCTCTTCCCCTTTCCATATGTCAGACTGTTGGACTAAAAGTTCCAACCCTTCAATCCCATATTTCATCTTTCTGACCAGCCCCCATATTGAAGCAATATACCTACCAGTCACTTTTTTAGTATAAATATGGGTTTAGTCTGGTTAAGAAGTGTTCCTTATGAATAACAAAAGATAACCCTATCAATAAGGAAGTTCTAAGGGTTTTAGAAGCTCTGTGCCAGAAACTGGGGACAATGACCAAATGTATATTGTATTATACCAAGGAAACCAACTAGAATCCTGGAGGAGCTTCTCCTAGAAAGGCAAACATCATATGAAACAAGTGAGTTCAAACAGCACAAGGGATAAACTGTAGTAGATTTTGTAGTGAGCCCCTGGACCGCCTCCTACTGATTCTCCTAGCTGACAGAAATGTTGCTACAAATGGTCTACTTCTAAGTATTTCCCTATGCCAAGAAGAGCTATAGTTTTTATTCAGGGGCAACCTGCATACAATGAGGAGTGAAAACTGACCCTTTGTCTCCATTAGAGAGAATTCTAAGAATATACTAATTATAGATCTCCCCAATAGAATCAGCTCATACTTATAGGGAATTTACATTGTAGTTCTTTCTCTCCCCAATTCTGTTTTCACAGCCTTACAGGTATCATTCCTGGGCATCCCCAAGAAATCTCCTGCACACATATCTCTGTCTTATAGTTGGTTTACTGAGGAACCTAATCCAAAACAGAATGTGATCACAAGAAGCACCAGTTGAAAAGTGGAGAAATGAGACAGAGAAGAAAAGAAAGTCAATACAAGCTACATTAATTATAAGGTTACTTCTGTGTGTAATTCAGATACAATCCAGCTAAAGGAGAATTCTAAGAAACTGTAGAATGTACTGTAATGCTCTTCTGTCCAAGAAGTGAGGAAGCTGGGGGTCTTTTACCTATCAGTTGTTGATTAAAGCCTGCTTTTGCCTATCAGATGTTGGTTAAAGGGTGCTCCCAGGGGTGCTATATATATAAGGACAACGTGATGAATTTATAGATGGAACACTGCTGTAACCAGAGAAAGTCTTCTAGCAGAATGTCACATACCTTACTATAAAAAGACATAGGGAAGAAACTCTAAAACTGAGCTCCTGGGCACTCTAACTCTTTTTTTCCCCCCAGGGCACTTTAACTCTTTTTTTCCCAAATATTTTATGTATTAATTTGACAGAGAGAGAGATCACAAATAGGCAGAGAAGCAGGCAGAGAAGGAGCAGGAAGCGGGCTCCCTGCTGAGCAGAGAGCCTGATGTGGGACTTTATCCCAGGACCCTGAGATCATGACCTGAGCCAAAGGCAGAGGCTTAACCCTCTGAGCCACTCAGGCACCCCAGTACTTTAACTCTTAGGATATCTGGAAGGTAAGAATGATCAAACAAAGTATGCCAAGAAAGGGCAGCTAATAAAATAAGGAAATGTAAAGAAGGAAAAATCATTTTTCCTTCTACCCTTTTAGGCTGTTGGGTCTTTGTAGTGAGACACATATTAACATGAGAAACAGAAACAGAAGTTTATTAACATATATAGCTCAGATATATGGGAGAAACTCAGGGATGAGTAATTTAAGGGAGTGCCTAGAGCCTGAGTT
Source organism: Spilogale gracilis (assembly GCA_004023965.1). Taxonomy (NCBI): domain Eukaryota; kingdom Metazoa; phylum Chordata; class Mammalia; order Carnivora; family Mephitidae; genus Spilogale; species Spilogale gracilis. The sequence goes on along the minus strand of PITA01020106.1, from coordinate 12,526 downwards.
TATATAGCATCTTAACAAAGGAACAATGTGTTTTGAGAGAAATTATAAGACCAAGGAAAATACCTTAAATCCCTAGGAAGGGCAAATTGTAGGAAGACAAATATCTGGGAAACTAATGGTAAATAAAGGCTATTTAGTGAAGTTTGCTACATAGATTACTCTCATGTCTTCTCTAGACTAGGGATCTAAAAGTGATTAACTTTTGTTCTCCTGATAAATAGGGGAAGAGGGACATCTTCATAAACTTATGTCCTCCTTTTAGGCAAATAGGGGGAGGGCAGAGAGCTTTTCCTATATTTGTTTCTTCTCAGTTACCTTCAGCTCAAAATAATTTTCATGCCAAAGTAGCATATTTGGGGGTGGTAAATTCTGCTACCATTCAGGGATAACACAGAGAAAAAAATTCTCAGAAGCTGAAGGGAAGTTATTGAATTATTAAAATGCAGCTCCTAGGGTGCCTGGTTGGCTCTGTGAGTTAAAGCCTCTGCCTTCAGCTCAGGTCATGATCTCAGGGTCCTCGGATCAAGGCCCTCATTGGGCTCTCTGCTCAATGGGGAGCCTGCTTCCTCTTCTCTCTCTGCCTGCCTCTCTGCCTCTTGTGATCTCTCTCTCTGTGTCAAATAAATAAATAAAATCTTTAAAAAAATGCAGCTCATAGGTGAGTTATATGCAGATTGAGAATTGAGTGTAGGATTTAAGAATGTGGAGACCATTGGTAAACTTTTCAAGAACTTTAGTGGAGTGGTAGGGATAAAAATCTGACTGGAGAGAGTTCAAAAGAGAATGGAATATGTTGAAGTACAGTCAGAGAGGACTGACAATTTTAAGGTAGTTTTTCTAAAGGGGAAGCAAAGTAAGGTAGTAGTAGAATGAGGGGAATAGTACCAAGAGAGTGTGTCAAGGTGGGAAATACTGCCACTGTGTGCATACTAATGCAAAGGATTCAACAGTGATGGAAAAACAGATAAAACAAAGGAGAAAAGGGACTCCTGCCATCTTTGAGCTGATAAGGAGAAATGAAAGTGTGCGTACAAATGAAGGGGATACCTATTCACATCTTTTTCATGAAACACCAGACAGTGAAATCCAACAAATTAAAGCAACTTTTACTTGATTTTACTCTGGATTCTTGATGAGTATTTATTTCCTGGTTCTAATATGAATCTTAGCTTCATCCCACTTTTTTTGGCCTTAATTTCCCCACAACCACAGAAATTGACCATTATAGCCTATAAGAGAAGGCCAACACTGTCCTTAATCATGAGGTAATGAAGGTTCTTCAACACATAACTCAGCTTGAGTAATCTTCCTTCTAGTCTGGGCTAAACATGATGCCTCTGTTCTGAAAATGGGATTCTACTGTTTTCTTAATTTCTGGTCTTATTAATATTCCTAATACTTATATCTTTATAGGGTTGGGACCTTCTTTTTCTTATCAGCAATGCCAATCCCTGGGATTTGTCTGCTGCCTCTTCACCCTAGTTTGATAGCTAGAACCCTTCCACATTGTGGCAAGGTCCTAGAATTCTGCCTGTCTCCTAGCTTCTTTGATCTTCCAATAGAACTCACATCAATGTGCTTTGGTCATCTGTCGGTGTATCCTATTATTTCATGTTGGAATGTCCTCCCCATTCTCATTCTCTCTCTGCTCTCTGCCTTTCTCTCTCCATTACTGATTTCTTCTTTGGGCAGACAATATTATATTCCATAGTTCTGTATTCTATAGTTACCACTGCTTACAGGTCTGGCAGAACTTGAAGCTAGCTCAGTCACCCGAAAGTCTAGGCTTTCCCAAATCTATCCTAAGCTACTGTAGTTACCTGAGACATGCTTGAATCTGACCTGGAAAATGACACTGAAATTATTGTAATATACAAATAAAATATATTCACTGGCACATTTTAGTAGGAAATCTTAAGTCTGAAACTACCACTCAAATCTTTTTTTCATTTTTTTCTGTCCAAACAGTTAAACATAGCTCAAACTATTCCTTTCCCATGAACATGTTGACCTTTTTTTGTGCATATAAAATATATCCAGTCCCTGTCATCTTGTTCAGGTGGAGATAAACACAGGCTGAGTAGCTATACTAGAAGTTAAGTAAACATCTAAGCTATGATTATAAATACAGTGTTGAGCTGTGACTCTCTTCTTCCCTTGTCCTTTAATTGGACTATATTTAAGTTTGCCATGTTTACTAGGAATTCAATTTAAAAGGTGAACACTGTGCTTCTTGCACTTGACCACTATATTGAATAATTCTAGTTCTTATTTGTACTTTGAAATCACAAAATAGTGTCATTCCACTTGATTGTGAATCCTTTACATTATTTCAGTTTTGACTACCTTCAAAATGGGAATGTCTTTATTTTTCTCCAAATTGAGATATCCCTTTTCTGTTCAGCAACAATGCTTTCATTTAACAATTAAAGTGTGACTGAACTGAGACTATGAGCAATTGAGTAAACTTGCTGTTATGTTCAAGATATTTTAAAAGTTTATAGACAGCAATAAAGGTCCTCACAATGAAAAGAGCATACATATGTGATTAGCTCTCTTAAAAGGGAGCTGGAAGCCAGAATATCAACACACAAAGATCTTGCCTATACCAAGTCATCTATGTTGTTAATTACCAAGCTCACCCTGGAAACTAAATCATGATATCAATGACATCAATGGGTTTAGTGAGCTGTTAAATTCTCAGCAAATAGTTCTTTACCTATAAATATAATCTTTGGGATTAATTTGAATAGTTTACCAAAATATATAGTTAAGTGTGACTCCATTCTACTGGAAAACATAGAAAATAAAACATAAATTTTAACTTTTGGGCTTACTTCTTAAATCCACAAATGATTGAAAAACATCTTCTCACTGATTAAAAGAAACAGCAAACTAGATTCAAAACATAAATTTTCAAATTCTTTCTTTTGAAAATGACCAAGAGTTTTGATGAAAATATGAATGTGCCACCCCAAAATACACCACTTTGCCAAAAGATTATTTTGAATTGAAATAAATTGAGAAACAGCAGATTTGGGGAGAACCATCTGTGTTCCTCCTATCTTCCCAAAAGCAAAGTATGAATTTCTTATGAAAACTGTGTCCTCCCTATACTCCAGAGGCAGAGTGACTCATCACCAGAGATGGGGAGCTGATGCCAAGATGAGTGTGCATAAATCTTACTAAAATAACCATTATCTTTTGCCAGTTAGCCCCTATATTTCATAGGTACTTTCCAACAATGCATTATTCCTAGAAGCCCAAATCCCCCTTTATTTTATCTAGTCACTTCTCTTCAGTGTATTGCCCTTTGTTAAAATGATATATAAGCCCCTAAGTCTAATCACTTTTAGGGTCTTAATTTCTTTTTGTGAAGCCCTCAAACACATAAAAATAATATCAATAAAAATTGTATGTCTTGTGTCTCGTTAATCTTTTTGTCAGTTTAATGTGTAGAACCAACCCACCAAATCTAAAAGGGTAAAAGAAAGTTATTTTTTTCCCTTTCTTGCAATATGTACTGGGAAATTTTATATTCATTCAAAAAAGGAGTGGAAGATGATATTGTTACTCTCTGGTCATCTTCAGTTAGCTAAGGAGCTAAAGCTGCTGCTTCTTCTTCTTCTTCTTCTTCTTCTTCTTCTTCTTCTTCTTCTCCTTCTTCTTCTTCTTCTTCTTCTAGATTTCATTTTATTTATTTTAGAAAGAGAGAGAAAGACTGTGTGAGCAGGGAGAGGGGCAGAGAGAGAAGGGAAACAGACTCCTTGTGGAATACAGAGCCCTACTCAGGGCTTGATCTCAAGACCCTAAGACCATGATCTAAGCCAAAATCAAGGGCTAGATGCTTAACCAACTGAGCCACCCAAGCATCACAGGAGCCAAAGCTTCTAAAGGAAATTACTAGCTCCATTACTTATTCTCTGCCTTCTTGAAAAGCTTCAGTTGATAACAGAGTCAATGTACAGAACTGAATCTTATAATTCTGTTCAAAGTATTTTTAATTATACATACATTCTTTTTAAATTTATTTTTATTTTTTTTTATTATTTTTTTTCCATAACCCAGCCACCCTATCCTTCCTCCCCACCCCCAGCAACCCTCAGTTTGTTTCCTGAGATTAAGAGTCTCCTATGGTTTGTCTCTCTCCTCAGTCTCATCTTGTTTCATACATTCTTAATACATCATCTGCCGATATCCTTTTCTGTCAATAAATACTTATTGAGCTCTTATTTGACACTATCTTCTGGTTAACAGGCATAGTCCTTACCCAACAAGGGCACTGGCTAGCTTTGTTACTAGAGCATGCAACTTCTAATCTCAGGGGTCGTGAATTTGAGCCCTGTATTGAACATAGAGATTACTTTTTAAAAGTAATATAGTAACACAGACATGAAACAAGTTTTTGCAAGGTGATAAGCATCAGAGTGCCATGATGTCAAATAAAAAAACAAATCTGGATTTAGGGAAGGAGAAACTTTATTTCAAACGATTATTTTAAGGGGGAACAGGAACTATCATGTGGAAGAAAGGCAATTACAATAGGAAATATGCTCTGACTTCTGCAAGCATCTCAAATGTCAGGCAGAAAAGGCTTTTCTTCTATAGGAAGGAGTGAACAAAGTTAGAAAGAAGTGGCTATGGGAGAGTGGGATGAGTGAATGGAAGTGGATAGTAGATTCTGACAGACTCCTTGAACAAACTTTAGTCAATGTCCTCTGAGCCCTCTTCTCAATTAGGCCTCAACATTGACCTATGAGAGATGCAGATTCTCTGCACAAGTGAATTTATCTACCATCTCCACACACACTAAGAGACTGGAACAAACACTAGCATTATTTCAAATAGTTCAAGGCAGTACCACTAGGATTATGACCCCGACCCCCTTAAGTTCCTGTCTGAGAAAGCTCAATGCTGCTAAGCCCTCTTCAAAACCTATTTTGGGTGGAACAAACTATAATGCCCCAGCCTTCTCTCTTCTTAGAAGCATTTAGTTAACAAACAAACAAACAAAGAAAAACAAACAACACCCCCCACACACAATTGTAAATCTTTCTTCTGTTATTGGGATTCATATCTCTTACAACCTAAGATTGTCTTTCTCAAGGACCTGAAAGTCATTCTTTTGAAATGTAATCATCAGGAGGAATAGGACCCTTGTCTTTTACTCTCTATAGTAGGGAAGGAGCCTACCTTTAATAAGTGCCATATGCCAGATACAGATGGCCTAATCACATTGAAATCAACCAATGTCTTACGTGCTTTTTGTAACTTTTCACTGCCCTGACACTACTTGAGCTCCTTACTCATTTTCCCTTCCTACTTTCTCATTTTCCCTTTGAATTGCCCAGATACCTCTTCAAAGATTATATTTCAGCTCGGGTTACAGTGGGATCTCTCTCCTACTTCAGTGGGACTACTAAATAAAATCTATCTTTACTGCCTTTAATTAGTGTCTGGCTTTTTTTTTTTCAATTATCAGAGACTGTTTTACCCTGAGGTCATTCTATTCTAAGGAGGTGATTTAACATGGATTTATATGCTGGTTTTGGGCTGAGGGTGAGTCAAAGTTGAGGGACCTAAGGCAAGGAGAGAAGCTAAATTTGATCAAGTAAGACTAAAGTGAATTTTGTTCTGATTTATCAATGGAGACAAACAGTTCAGCTAATCATTCATGAGACAAAGAATGGGAATTTGGAGGGCCTCTCTTTTGTCATAGGTAAACAATAGGGACATCTGTGACTCTTACCCTTGCCATGGATAAAGTGTGGCCCTTTACAATAAGCCAATTCTGAGAACACATAAAATGTGGGGGAATTCCTTAACTGTTGTTCTTTTCCAGGAACACAGAGCTCAGGTAACATTCACCATTGTCAGTGGGAATATATTGAAGGAAGGACATCCAACTTTGTTCAGGAATTAGAAAAAGGAAAAAAACAAAAACAACCCAGTCTAGTGAAATGTAAGTTGTTTTCTGAATGATGGATTGGAACAAGCCAGATAAATGGTGCTTGGGGAGAAAATATTAGGCTATGATGATACTCATTGATACCTGGGTAAGGCATATCAAGTTCAGCCTTCCTATAACAATAATTTTTTTTTTAAGTAAGAGAACTAAGAAATGTGGTGACAATGGTCAGTTTTACCTGAGCTCTGGTGCTTCTGGAAAACAGGAAGTTTAAGAAATTCCCCCCAGCCTTTGTGTTCGAGGAAATGGCTTACTATGAAGAAGCCCTCTTCACTATATGACTTAGATAGAACTCACTGAAACCCTCTCGTTTATATATGTCAAGGTTGGAGACAGACCCTCCACCTTCTCATTCTTTACCTCATACTTGATTAGCTGAACTGTTTTCCCTCCACTGATCAATGGGAACAAAATGCTTATTTATCAAAATTTGATTATAATTCTGTCTTTCCCCCAGATCCCTGAAGTTGACCCATCCTCAGACAGCTGGCATACAGCCTTATAAACCAGAAAAGAACATGCTGCCTTATGATAAAACATTTTCTGATCTCTCCACTATCAGATAGTATCATCCTTACATCCCCCTTCCCCACACCCAGTTATTTCTAACTCAGTTTACTCCTGTATAAAAGAAAAGCCCTTTCTGCCTAACTCTTGAGACTTGTAAATCTTAGGGTCATAGTCTTCTCCCTATTTCAAAAGTTTATTTTTCCTCTTATACTAATGCTTTTGTATAAAGTCTCTCCTTTCTAAGCCCAGAAATGGTTTTTATTTCATGGTATCTGGAGAGATAAGCAGGGGACAGATCACAGAGCCTTGCCACATCAAGGCAATAGTAAAGCACTAAAGGTCTGATAAGAGGATGATGAGATCAGATTTGCCTTTTGAAAAATCTTTCAAGCCTAAGGTATGAGAAGGGATTTTTGCCTTGGCCCTTTGTGTGGTTGTGGGGATTTTACTGAGGAGAGAGAGAAGATTGTAGTGAGAGGATGTGATACATTCATTTTGAACCTGCTAAATTTGAGGTGACCTGGAGACATTAAGCTAGAGTAGGATGTGATTCTGACCCTGGGGGGAAAGATGTGTATTAGAGAATTAACAGCATATGCATGATCATCAAAACTCTGATGTAGATGTCTTTTTCAACTTTGTACTGTAACATATAGGTTCTCTTCTCTTTTAGTTCCAGTCTTCCCTAGATCATCTCACTCCAACTTTAACCTATATTCTTATGTTTTTTGTGCTTCCTTATTTAAAATATATGGACACTGATAGATAAGCCACAAAAGTTAACTCGGCATCAATGAAAAGCGAGATAAAATTTGCTATTCCTCTCAAGCCATATAGCTTCATTTAACACATTTGAGTAGCTGCTAATTGCTCTCCTCATACTGAAATTGAATAAGTATGAAATTCTCTTTGATACTTGTTTACCATACAATAGTATTTAATACAAGTGTCTGCAACATATTTAGTCCTAGTGTGTGTAGTGGAACTAAGGAATTCTCAAGGCCTTTACTAGACACTAAATTGGAAGCCATAAGTCATAGAAAATCCAGAAATATAAGGAGAGATGAAAAAATGGAACAGTTTAGAATATATAATAAAGGGAAAATAAAGAAGGAACAAAAACAGAAATCATTAAAGCACCCATAATGGGAGTTTTAAGGGTTAGAATGGTCGGTGATAATAATATTCATGTCAAGAAGCTCCCAATGCCTTTATAGTACTAAAATTTTAATTTTAAAATAATTTAGTAAATATTGGAAAATGACTGTCATGGTAGACCAGCTTGACAACAGAGTCAGCACTTGTTTTAGATCTTCACCATCCTGTAGCTACAAAATAGATCAATTTTTACCTTAAAAACAGAATGATAGAAATCCATCCAGTTTGCTGAAATAGAGCCTTTAAAAGCTTCTACAGTGATTTTAGGATGTTCTGTAGATGACTTTATCAGTTCTAATCCTGCCTCTTCTCTGGCATCCACTACCAACACCCTATGCCCGTTAATCCATGCAATAAAACTTCAATACTAAAATTGCTAATCATGATCACAGCTATGTTCATACAATGGCAGTTGATTCCAGATCCTCCCACCACTTATAATGAACCACACAAAGCTGCAGGTGCTGAGAGAATCTTCTATTTCTCAAGTCTCTGCCACAGTTTTCATCTAAAACAACTTCTTTGTGCCAGAATCTTACATTGGCTCCTTTAAACAGGTCTGTTTTTTCCTAGCCCTTTGTCCTCTAACAATTTAATTATTCAATCTACTATTTCCTAGCACTATGTTGGATGGCAGGGACACAACACTGAAGAAGACACACCTGGTTCTTGGCTCTTGTGGAGCTTATAGTCCTAGTGCCTTATGGACATTATTATTTTATTTTTTTTAGTTTTTGTAATTACTTTGCCAGGTATGGACTATCATTATCTTCATTTAACAGTCATAAAGTTGCTTAGCTTCTTGTCAGAATGATAGAACTAATGAGGGCAGAACCAGGATTTAAACTCCGACTATATAGCCTATATGCTTGACTTCTAAGTCTCCCTCAATATGAGTCTAAAAAGCTAGACAGTTTACAGAGGTTAAATCTACTAACATCCTCACCCACCTCATTCTTCCATCAATCCCTTTGTACCAATACAATTTCCTTCTATGAGGCCTGATTCCTACCCACCCCAACTATAAGCTCAGATATATACCAATAGGCAAAAGCATAAATTACGGTAGAGGAAATAGGCAGAATGGATGTATATTAAGTATTCTGTGTACTAACAACATCTGTGGAAAGATTCATAGGGCAAAACATTTTTATAACAGTCAGGAAAAAAAAAAGACTTTTCTGATGAAAATCACATAGTGAAATACCTTTGATACTGGTACCTGAAAATTTTCCATATCTTTTAACTAAATAATGGTCTAAAGAGGACTCTTTTTGCTCATTAAAAATCTCTTTGGCTATAAACAAGATCTGAAATGAAAGGGTAACAGCACTAAGGCAACAAGATTAGGGATTTTATCAGGGTTTGGGATGTTGGCAAAGGGATTCTCAGTGAGTCACCACACAAGTGCTTTCTGGATGTTAAGCTTTCCTCCATATTAAAAGGAATCACTGGGTCCTACTCACTGTGTTGTGGTTTTTAAATTGCTGCTCTAATTGTATTAGTGTACTCTGAGTCACCCCTGCTTTCTCATTTGAGCTTTCTGTGATAAATGGTACACTTCTGAGAAGTAGATGACTCATAATACATTCTAGCTCTGTCTCTGTGTAACACACAAAGAAGCAATGAACTCTACCCTATTGAGTAAACAGGTTTAAGGATTTAGCCAGTGCTACTTTTTTATTAAAATTTACTTCCTAGCATGTAAAGTAAGATATATTTAAAATGTTAAATGTTCTAATGCCTTTACATTACATTCTTCTTAACATGCTAGGGTCTAAGGCTTTTTTTGTTGTTGTTTTTCTCCAAATATTGTTTAGCACAGACTGCACATACAGTGTTGATGAAAGTCTGTCTGCACAATGTAAAAAAAAAACAGCCAGATTAAGCAAGAAAAACCTGCCAATCAACTGTTTAGACTCTACTTGACAATAGAGGACTGATACTTTACAGAACTGACTGAATCACACACCTGCAAAATTGCAGCATAGTCAGCCTGTGCTGTCCAATACCATAGGCAGGTGGGTAATTTAAATTTAAATTGAAGTTAAAAAATTAAGATTTCAGTCCCTCAATCACACTAAACACATTTCAAAAGGTTCATTAGCTACATGTTGCTGGTGTCTACTGTATATTAGTGTAGATATAGAATATTTCCATTGTCACAGAAAGTTTTATTGGACAGCGCTGGTTTTCTTGAAGAAGCTACTGTCATTTTATTAAGATAATCCAATTGAGTACAAATTTACTAAACATATACTCTGGGAAAGGGATAGTTTCTATTCTTAAGGAACTAATATTTCTCTGAGACAGATATGTGTACCACCACAAACTATAACATGGGGCAACGGAACGGTGCTAAGTGTTTTAATGATGGGAGCAAAAGGAGAAAGTCATTTTGATTCAGGAAATTTGAGAAAGGCTTATTGTTGCAGGTGTCATCTAAGCTTCTTTTTTAAAAAAAAAGGTAATGTAATGGTAAATGGTATGGTAAATGTAATGGTAAATTATCAGAAAAAGGTAATGAAGATAGTCATGATTAACCAGTGACTGGTCAGAGGACTGGAGAGGAGTAGAAGAACCTCAGTGGAATGCAAGCAAAGGGTACAAAGATGGGAACTTTTGGACCTGCATGGGGAATTGTAACTGTTTTTTACTGATTGGTTGGATATGCTTGCACAGCTCTCATTTCAAAGTCTAATACTTTTCTTTTATAAAACTCTGCAGTTCAGATCATTTTAATATTCATGATTAAAATGCATTTTTGACTTTCCTTGTGATTTGAAGATAAGGTTGCAATCTACTTATTGCTTCTATGCTATATATCTATATCTACATATTATATAGAGATAATGTATATATCAGATATATAATGGAGATTAAATGTATTAATATTAATTAATAGTAAGATGTATAATGATCAACTGTCCAGGTATGTGTGTTCACTAAGTAGTACATTCATCCCTGTAGGCAAATTTATGAGGGAAGTCAAATTGTAAGCACAAGATTGTTTGGAGAGCCTGAAATCTAAGTAAGACAAGTCAGTTTGATGTTCAAAATAGCTAGTGTCATCCAGCTGTGATAACCTATTGTATCTATTGTCATTATTAGAATTTACCTGGATGATTCTTTCTTAAGCACAATGTATATCATGGCATTCCTGTACTCCAAATATGTAACGGTTTCTCACCTAAATTAGTGAATCCAAACTCCTTTACCTGGCATTTAAAGCCTTACTCAGGGGCATGTGGGTAGCTCAGTGGGTTAAAGCCTTTGCCTTTGGCTCAGGTCATGATCTCAGGGTCCTGGGATCAAGCCCCACATCGGGCTCTCTGCTCAGGAAGGAGCCTGCTTCCCCCTCTGCCTGCCTCTCTGCCTACCTGTGCTCTCTACTCTCCATCAAATAAATAAAATCTTAAAAAATAAAGCCCTACTCAATCTAATGACATGTTACTTATTTGAATTTATCCCATATTAGGTTACATAGTAAAACAATATCATGCAGCCATATTGATGTGTCCATTTTTTAAAAAGATTTTATTTATTTATTTGACAGAGAGAAACATAGCTAGAGAGGGAACATAAGCAGGGGGAGTGATAGATGGAGAAGCAGGCTTCCAACTGTGCAGGGAGCCTGATGTGGGGCTCGATTCTGGGTCTTCAGGATGACCTGAGCTGAAGGCAATTGCTTAACCAACTGAGCCACCAGGCGCCCCTTGATGTGTCCATTTTAAGTCATTTCAAAGCTAAGACATTTCAATAATGATGCTCAAGCAAGATTATTTTAATATAGACATATTTGACAGATCCTAAAACACAAACTAGTAAACTGCCAGTTTTTTTTAATAACCAAATATGGAATGTAGCATCTGTGATCCCCAACCTATTCCCAATTCTTTCCCATATCCACTTGAAGACATTCTACTCTTTGTTCCCTATGCCTTACTCAGTAAATATCCAGTAAGTATTTGCTATGAATTATTGAGTAAATGTCAGTCATTATGTTGTTTTGTACAATTTCCAGATCTGTCATTTAATAATGAAGATACTTTCATTTAATGTGGATATTATTATGAGTTACTTCTTAAGAAGTTTTTTTCTGCTTGCCCTATTTAGATGTTTTGCAGTCATTTTCAATCCCCATGTATGGAGGTCAGTGCCGGGAGCTGGCCCCGGCAATGGTAATGGTCCCGGTTCCCCGAAGGTGGTGACAGAGTCGGTGATAAAAGGAGGAGACCGGACTCGAAGAGTGGTGTGGGGATCTCCTCTCCTGAAAACTGTGTCTTCAGGGTTCTTTATTTATAGCTTTTTAGTTACATCAATCTAGCTTTAGGCAAACAGTTGGTTCTGTCTATCTTGCTCTCTTTGCTTTTGTCTCTCTTGCTTTCTGTCCAGTTTCTCTGTTTCTGTTTCTCCGCTCTGCTTCTCTGTCTCTGTTGCTCTCTCTTTTTCTCTCTCAATCTCTCTGTCTCTGTCTCTGTTTGCAGGCTCTCAGCCTTTGCCTCAGTCTCTCTTTCTCTCTCTCTATCTCTTGCTTCGTTCTCTCTGCCTTTGCCTCTCTCTTTCTCTCTGTGTCTCTTTCTGTCTATCTCCATCTCTCAGACTCTCAGTCTCATGGCTTTGTCTCTTCTCTCTTCTCTTCCAGTTTCTCTCTCTCAGTCTTCCTCTCTCTATCATTGACAGTCAAGGGTCCCAGTCTTTTATTATTCCCAAGTGAGGAAGTTGGGTGGTGCAGTTAAATCTTTAACTGCTTTTGCACCCACCCTAGAGACAGGATTAGTATTGTTACTGCAGGGTACAGAGTGATTGCTTAAACTCACAGAAGTTGAGACCATTGAGGCAGAGGGATCAAGGAATACAGATAAGAGATACAGAGATATGATTACCAGG
>PITA01020105.1:0-35781 GCA_004023965.1 Spilogale gracilis | reverse complement strand
TCTCCCTCTCTCACTCCCCCTGCTTGTGTTCCCTCTCTGGCTGTGTCTCTCTGTGTCAAGTAAAGAATAAAATCTTTTTTTTTTTTTTTAAAGATTTTATTTATTTGACAGAGAGAAACACAGCCAGAGAGGGAACACAAGCAGGGGGAGTGAGAGAGGGCCAAGCAGGCTTCCCGCTGAGCAGGGAGCCCGATGTGGGGCTCGATCCCAGGTCTCCGGGATCATGACCTGAGCCGAAGGCAGTCGCTTAACCAACTGAGCCACCCAGGCGCCCCATGAATAAAATCTTTTTTTAAGAAAAGAGAGAAGTGAGAGAGTCTTTCAACTTCGTTTTTCTTTTCAAGATTGTTTTGATTATTCTGAGTCCCTTGCATTTCCATATAATTATAGAATTAGCTTGTCAATTTCTGTAAAAAGAGCAGCTGGAATTTTGATAGGGATAGCGTTCAGTTTGTAGAGCAATTTGAGGAATATTGTCCTCTTAAGTCTTACAATACATGAAAATGAGATGTCTAAGACTTTAATGTTTTTCAGTATTTTTTATTTTTAATGTACAAATCTTTCACATATTTTGTTAAATATATTACTAAGTATTCTTTTCCTTTTGGTTCTGTTGTAAATATAATTGCTCTCTTAATATTTTGGCTTGTTCAATGCAAGTATATAGAATTGAAAATGATTTTTATATAATGATCTTATATTCTACAACCTTGCTGAACAAGTTTATTAGCTCAGTTTTGTTATAGATTTTTTTGAGATTATCTACATAGAAGATCATTAGGTAACAGAGGTAAGTTACACTTTTCTTACCAATCTGGATGTCTTTCTTTTTACTGCCTAATTTCCTTGGCTAAAGACTCTACTATAATGTTGACCGGAAGTGGTGAGAACAGAGACATCTTCTTCTTGTTTCTGATGTTAGAGGAAGGTTTTCAGATTTTCACCATTTAGTGTTATGCTTATAGTTGTCCTTTATCAGGTTGAGGAGTTTCCCTTTTATTCCTGGTTTATTGAATATTTTTATTATGAAAGTGCATTGGATTTTGTCAGATGCTTTTTCTGTCTCTATTGGGGCACTCCTGTGGTTTTGTCCTTCATTCTATCAATATGGCATATTACACTGATTGGTTGTCATATGTTGGACCAACCTTGAATTCCTGGAATAAATCCCACTTGGTCATGGTATGTTGCTATATTTGCTTTGTTGGTATTTTGTTAAGGATTTTTACATCTATGTCATAGGGAATATTGATATAGTATCACTTTTAACAGCTACATGATGCTTACTTACATGGATAAACCATAATGTAACCAATTAGACTTTTAATTATTTCCTTTATTGTCATTGTTACAATCAAGAGTAAGCTTATAACTCCTGCATATACAGCTTTGCATTCATTCGTGATTATTTTCATAGGACACATTCCTATGAATGGAATAACTGAACCAGAGATCATACAGACATATTTGTCTCATTTTGTCATTGGCATTTTTGTTTTAGTTATAGGATTTTTGTTATTTGCAGAGGTTTTTTTTTATTTTTTTTTCTTTTTCTTCTTTTTGGTTTTTTATTTTCAAAGCCAAATCTGTTTCTTTTTTTTTTTTAATGCATTCTGCCTTTGTATGTGGGCTCAAAGAGCCCTTTTTCACCTTGTTCAGACATACAATCTCTTCTCTTTCCTTCTATTTTTTTAAAAAAAATATTTTATTCATTTATTTGACAGAGAGACACAGCGACAGAAGAAACACAAGCAGGAGGAGTAAGAGTGGGAGAAGTAGGCTTCCTGCCGAGCCAAGAGCCTGATGTGGGGCTTGATGCCAGGACCTTGGGATCATGACCTGAGCCAAAGGCAGATGCTTAACAAATGACTGAGCCACCTGGGAGCCCCTCTTTCCTTCTGGTTCTGATAATGCTTCTTTTTTTTTCCTCCACTTAAATTTTTATTCTATCAAAAATCATTTGGGTACATAGTATGAGGTAGGAGTCTTTTTTCTTTTCCCCCCAAATGATTAGCCAGTTTTCCCAATGCCATTTTTAAAAACAATCCATTTTTATCCTCAGATTAGTAATGCTGCCTTTATCTAAATTCTTACTTTTGGGTTTTGTTGTGATCCGTTGATGATGTTTCTATTCCTGAACCATAACACTGTGATTATTTTACTTCTCTGGTCTGTTTTAATATCTGGCAGTACAAGTCCCTTTTCATACTGCTTTTCAACAGTTTTCTTCCACAGAAAATAATAAATTAGTCTGTATCTTCTATAGAGAAGAATTACTCTACCAGGTGCATTTTAGGATAATTTTATAAAGGATCTTTTTCACACATCTTAATCATGTTAGACTTTTTGTTGGAATTACAATACATTTATATAATTTTTTGTGGAGAATGAATATCTAATTGGAATATCATGGTATGTTTTTCATTCAGTCCTCTGTTATGTTGTTCAGTCCTCTGTTATGTCGATTTTGGAGGAGTGATTGTGATTTTATTACCAGATTTATTCATAGATATTCTATACATATTTTTGCTCATAAGCAGGATTTGTTTAGTGCACAACAACTTATTTCAATGTATTGTGTTATTATACAGTTTAGTAATTTTTATTTTTTTTTAGAAAATTTAGAGAATACAGCGTGAATTTAAAAAAGAAATAATGCACAATACCAGAGATCGCCACTGTTCATCCTTCTGGTAATAGATTTATAGTCTAATTGGCAAAGTAAGATACAATCACGTGAAAGACTTAATCCAAGGCACTAGCTTGTATCTTTTTGCCTGTCCAGCATTTTTTATTTTTGCTTTTGGGAACTGTCCTTCTTATAACTAGTGAGGCTGTCACCCGGGTCCCTCTCCCTTGCCATGGGGCTGGACAGTGTCTCACGCTGAGGTTTTTTTCAGAGGAGTGCCTATCTTCTGAGGTCTTGAATGGTATGGGCCTCTAATCATGGAATGCTGCCAGGAAAGGCTTTCCCATCCTAAGAGCACCATGTTTGAATGCATCGAACTTGGGGAAGCAGAGCCAAAAGGTGATGAAAACAGATTCCTGATGACTTTGGAACCTCCAGGTCTCCTGGCTTAAAGCCAGCTTGAATTCATCCCTAGACTTTCCAGTTAGTCAAGCCAATAAATTGGCTCCTTTGCTTAAGTGAGGCCGAGTTGGAGTTTTGTCACTTGCAGAGTCCCAGCCACACCATCTCCCGAGTCTCTGCCATGATATTGTGCACGAGGTGGGGTGGGGGGAACGACGACACCCCCGGGTGAGTTAGGTCCCATTATTCCCCTCCCCCGGAAGATGAATATTCTCTAGTGAGAGCAGGTCCCATGCACTGTGTCTTTCCTTCTTTCTTTCTCCCTTCCTTCCTTCCTTCCTTCCTTCCTTCCTTCCTTCCTTCCTTCCTAACTTTCTTTCTTTCTTTCTTTTTATATTTTTTAAATTTATTTGACAGAGAGAAACACAGCCAGAAAGGGAAAACAAGCAGCGGGAGGGAGAGAGGGAGAAGCAGGTTTCCCACTGAGCAGGCATTCCGATGTGAGACTCAATCTCGGAACTCCGGGATCATGACCTGAACTGAAGGCCTTAACCACTGAGCTACCCAGGCGCCCCATAGCTCTTGCTTTCTTTAAGGCAAAAAGGGAAGGCCACCAAAGGCCGAGGTTTTTGCCCGGGTGGTATGGGGCCACGGTTGTAATAACAGCTCTCATAGGGGAAGGCCAGCTCTAAGCTGCATGACCACAGCCCCTTACTGTGATCTATCATTAGAAAGGCAAAGTCTGCATATGAGGGGGATTCAGTGTCCCCAAGGCTCTGCAAACTCATACT
The DNA here is from genome assembly GCA_004023965.1 of Spilogale gracilis. NCBI lineage: Eukaryota > Metazoa > Chordata > Mammalia > Carnivora > Mephitidae > Spilogale > Spilogale gracilis. The sequence continues at coordinate 31,959 of PITA01020105.1, read as the reverse complement.
GTCTCCTAAGTAAAGCCTCTTCTGTGTAAGAGATACTTGGCTACTTTTCACACCTATTATCCAGTTATACCGCAATTCATCTCCCAACTCGAGGCCGTGAGTGACTAAGCTCGGCCAGGCCCTGATGACTGCAGTTCTTGGTGAGTGTAGCTAGAACCCATGTTGCTTGTTTACCTTCACGAACTTCTTCCATGTTTTTACAAGCAATCTCGTCGTCACTGGGCTGTGTAGACCATCCATAGCAGCAGGGAACGTAAACCTCAGGTTTTGGGACAGTGCTCCTGTAATTTTGGAACTCTCAGAATTCAAAATTAGGTATGAAAATATTTAGAACAAACAAAGGGAATTACAACCAACTACCAGAGGCATGAGGTTTAGATGCTTTATCTCTGAGAACATTTTCAGTCAGCCCTGCCTGCTTTGAAATGCTTCCTGATCCTAACCTAAACACTACAACCGCAGGTTATAGCAAGTGAGGGGCCCTGAGGCTTCAGGGCAAACTCACCTTTGAAGACAGAGTAGCTTTTTTTTCTTTTTTTCCCCTTCTGTTTGATATCTCAGGTTAGAAACAGCCGCAAACTAGTCCACCTATGTCTTTAAATCCTTATGTTTTAGAGAGATACAAATTAAGTATTCAGGAACCAGTAGGATAGAAGTGATTTTGCACTGTGTGTGTGTGTGTGTGTGTGTGTGTGTGTGTGTGAGAGAGAGAGAGAGAGAGAGAGAGAGAGAGAGAGAAGGAGAGAGAGGAGAAGGGAGAGGGAACAGGGATGGGTTGGGGGGAGGCCGTCAGAGCCTTGGAGCCCAGAGCCCGCCTGCTTCCTGAGTGAAGCATTGCTCAAATGCTCACTGCCCGGGCCCCTTGAGTGTGGTTTTCCTCCCCGGCCAGCACCAAACCCCAGAATAGTGCAGAGGACTTGCTGATTGAGGTCAGCAGCTCCCTGGAGGCACGAGAAGCCAAAGCCTTTGCAGTAAGTACATAGCTGGTTATTATTTAAGATGGGGATGGAAAATCTTAGAAGAATAGCTCTCTCCGAGGGAAGAGGTTCTTCTGCTTTAGGTATAATGTCTAACATACCCAGTGAACCCTGATATGACTAAGGCCTGATTAATACATTTTTGTGTGTGTGATTCATGGACTAGATAAGTTAATGCTACATACATGCTTTTTGGAGGCTAAAAATGAATTTGAAACTCATCTTCTGACATCTTGAAAAAATAGTCTTTTTTCCCTGCCTGTTACTTGTTTCATCTTGCCAAGTTAGGATCATTAATGCTGACTTTAAGTTAATGTATAGAGTTTGGGGGGAAAGAAATCCTCTCTGTGGGTACTAATTTCTAGTAGTATGGAGATCTGTTTTCACAACCAAGGTGAATAGGGCTGCTTCTGTGCATTCTTTTTACCAAGTGTGGGACTTAGGAAGTCCTGTGGAGAGAACCACCCACTTGACTGGCTTTTAGGCCTCCCCAGAAAGTTCTAGAGCCCTTCTCCCCTTGAAGATGAGTACTGTGGAGTGCGCCCTCCCATCTTGCAGAGGGCCTGATAATGTCCCAGAGCTTAATATCTGGGCCAAACATTGTGCTCATGAGGCCTAGATGGCAGAACTTCAAAGATATGACAAAGATAGAGGCTTTTCTAGGAAGTTACTTATTATATGTTTTCTGTTTAGACAGTATTTTGGACTAATCATCCCTCAGCCCCCACACCCACACTCGCCCCAGCCAAAGGCACAGGCTCCTTTGATACGTCTCTTCACCATTCTATTGTTCTAGAAATGAAGTTTTCAGGGTTTTCTTTTTTTTTTTTTTTTTTTTTCCTTTTTCCTCTGATTTCTTGTTAGGATAAAATATTTAGCTCGGTAATTCAGGAAGTTCATGTTTTAAATTTACTCGAACAATGTGATTTTCCCTACCTTGTTAGACTGCAAAGGTGAAAAAGGACACACACCTTCCCTGCTTCTACTGCAGGACTCACTAATATGGCTCTGCTTTGTTCCTTTATCACTGAGCCCCACAGCGGATGTATTTTTACGTGGTTCTAGTCGAGAGTAGATGTTTCACTTCCTTTAATCTTCCCTTCGCCAAGTGTGTTTACAAGTAAGGGTTGTCTAAGCAGGAGAAACCCACAAAAGTAGAGGGAGCACAAAATTAACCATCCTAAACTTTCAAGTGGAAACAGACACTGTATGTGAAGTAGCTTCCTCATTTCAATCCCCGCCCCCATGCAAACATGTTAACACTTTGTCATATGACAAAAATAACATTTTTGTTAGGTGATAGGCACAGCAGTCATCTCATTTGATTCTCAAAACGCTCCTTCAAGTGGCTGCATTTATGGCCTTCACTTTATAGGCAAGGAAACTGAGGCATAGAAAGATTTTCGTAACTCGCTGGACTGCTGCAGCTGGGATCGGGACTCGGGTCTTTCTAAATCCAAAGCAAATTTAGAAATTAGAGAAAATAATAAGTCAATCCCACACCCTCAAACAACTTAAAATTTCTATATTTCTTTCTACGTGTACAACTAGATATTATATTGTAGGGATTTTTTAAAATGTTATTAGCTTCACGATTATTTTTAATAGACTATAATGTTCTAGTCGGTGATTGTTCCATAAATTATTTACTATTCCCTGTTTTTGAAAATTGGTTTGCTTTCCTCTTTCTGCTGTTTGTTTTCTTGCTATTATAAATAATACGTCAGGGCGCCTGGGTGGCTCAGTGGGTTAAAGCCTCTGCCTTCGGCTCAGGTCATGATCTCAGGGTCCTGGGATCGAGGCCTGCATCGGGCTCTCTGCTCGGCGGGGAGCCTGCTTCCTCCTCTCTCTCTGCCTGCCTCTCTGCCTATTTGTGATCTCTCTCTGTCAAATAAATAAATAAAATCTTAAAATAAATACTTCAGGGGCACCTGTCTGGCTAGGTCAGTGAAGCATGTGACATGAGGTTGTGAGTTCAAGTGAAAAGCATGGGGTTGTGAGTTCAAGTCCCATGTTGGGTGTCAAGACGGCTTAAAAAGAAAAACTTAAAAGAAAAAAAAAGAATACTTCAGTAACTTTGTTGTCTGTATGATTTTCCCCAGGTGTCTGGATCATTACTCTAGAGTAGATTCTCAGAATGGGATTACTGGGTAAAAGGGACATGAACATTTATTTTAACAGTGCTGAATTACTCTCTGTCAACATTCTGTGTGAGATACCCCTTTGATTTCATCCATTTCATCAAGGACAATATCATTTTGAAAAATAGGCAAAACAGAAGCCCTTTGTAATTTTGCATTTCTTTTTTTATTTTATTTTATTTTTTTTATTTAACAGAGAGAGAGATCACAAGTAGGCAGAGAGGCGGGCAGAGAAAGAGGGGGAAGCAGGCTCCTCACTGAGCGGAGAGCCCAATGTGGGCCTAGATTCCAGGACCCTGAGATCATGACCTGAGCCGAAGGCAGAGGCTTTAACCCACCTAGCCACCCAGGCGCCCTCATGTCTTTTAATATAATTAGATTGAAGGGTTTTTTCACATGTTTGTTTATAAGTTGTACTTATAAGTTGTACTTTCTCTTTTGCTTGTCTGTTACGATCTTAACGCCTTTTTTTTCTAATTTATATAGGTTTTTGATAATATTTATTTACCATACTTTTGTCAGTTATTTTTCCCCGCCTACTGGTCACCTTTAAAAAATGAATTAAAAAAAAAGACAGCCATTTAACATTTTTACATAGTCCAAATTGTCCATCTTTTTTTTTCTTGATTCTTCTTACCTTAGAGACTTGTTATCCTTTTTTTTTTTTTTAAGATTTTATTTATTTGACAGAGAAACACAGCTAGGGAGGGAACACAAGCAGGGGGAGTAGGAGAGGGAGAAGCAGGCTTCTTCCCACCTAGCAGGGAGCCTGATGCGGGGCTGGATCCCAGGACCTGGGATGATGACCTGACCTTAACAACTGAGCCACCCAGGTGTCCCTTGTTATCCTTTTTTAAGGGATTTTTTTTAGCCCCCTTCTAGTTTGTATTTGGGTGGATGATGTGAAAAATGACCTTAAGCTGACTAAAAATAACGCCAAACAGTTTTCCAACATCATTTATGAGAAATATTTGTGTTCTTTAGTTCCTCAGTTTTTCTATGTTAAATGATTTTTCTGTGTTAAACTGCTTGATCTGTAACAGCTGTTTATGTGCCATTTTCACATTGTGTTAATTTTTGTTGCTTTTGTGATTAATATAGAGAGGATATTGTGTGGAGTCAGTGAAGTCCTGACTAAGAGTGTGGACTCAGGAGGCAAGCTGCCAAGTCCCAACTTATGTGTCCCTCGGTTTAATTATTTACGAAATGGCGATACTAATAGTGTTCACACCATGGGTTGTTGGGGTGAGGAAATAAGCTAAATTAAAAAAAAAACAACTGGAAAGAGTATTTGATTTATATAGATATGTATAGAGAATATTTGATGCATGACATGTATATACTTTATGTACACAAATGTACAATATATATTTTATATAATATGTATTAAGAAATATGGAGTATATATTTTCTTATATAGAGTCAAATGTGTCATTCTTTCCCTATATGGCTTAAGGCAAACTTTGACATAATCTTGGGAGACAGAGAAAGAACACTTTACTCTATATACATTAAGAAACTTGGTACAGGGGTGCCTGGGTGGCTCAGTTGGTTAAGCGACTGCCTTCGGCTCAGGTCATGATCCCGGAGACCCAGGATCGAGCCCCACATCGGGTTCTCTGCTCGGCGGAAGCCTGCTTCTCCCTCTCTCACTCCCCCTGCTTGTGTTTCCTCTCTGGCTGTGTTTCTCTCTGTCAAATAAATAAAATCTTAAAAAAAAAAAAAAAGAAACTTGGTACATTGAAAGATAGGCAAATAACAGAGATATATATATGCAAAACACATACCACAGAGGATTACTACCCATTATAAATAAAGAATTTCCACAAGTCAGTTAGCAGAAGACAAATACATAGAGAAAAACTGGGCAAGGACAATTTGTAAATAGGCAAGTGTTATTTATTTTTTTTAAAGATTTTATTTATTTATTTGACAGAGAGAAACACAAGAGAGAGGGAACACAAGCAGGGAGATTGAGAGAGGGAGAAGCAGGCTTCCTGCTGAGCAGGGAGCCTGATGCAGGGCTCCATCCTGGGACTCCAGGATCATGACCTGAGCCAAAGGCAGTTGCTTAAGCAACTGAGCCACCCAGGCACCCCGTGTATATTATTTTTGTAAGATAGATAGATAGGCATTTTTCCACACCCATAGGCAAGAACATTTTAGGGAGCAGAACCCTAGGTACAGAGGCCTAAACTGGGAAAGTACACAACAAATTTTAGGAAGTGTGAACATTTGGGTGGCAATGTTTCCATATTCTTTTTTTTTTTTTTAAGATTTTATTTATTTGACAGAGAGAAACACAGCGAGAGAGGGAACACAAGCAGAGGGACTGAGAGAGGGAGAAGCAGGCTTCCCGCCGAGCAGGAATCCTGATGTGGGACTTGATCCCGGGTCTCCCGGATCATGACCTGAGCCGAAGGCAGTTGCTTAACCAACTGAGCCACCCAGGCGCCCTGCAATGTTTCCATATTCTTTACATATTTTAACTTATATTTTAGGAAAAGAAGCAAGGAACTTGTTGAAAAAACTCAACCTGAGAGGCAGAGAGGAAAAGTTGCTTCTTTGCTGAGCTCTGACTTCTAAGCAGCTTCCGCCTCTATTTTCCTGCTGTTTGCATGGTGGTCCCCACATAGGTGGCTCATAAACCCCACCCCAGACACACTGGGCCTCTCTCCTTCCTTTTCATCTGTGTTCCTGTTTATTCCTTATTTTATTTTATTTTATTTTATTTTATTTTATTTTATTTTATTATTTTATTTTATTTTATTTTATTTTTAAAGGTTTATCTATTTGAGAGAGGGCACATAGGGGATGGGGTACAGGGAGAGGGAGAGAGAAAATCTCCAGGAGACTCCCTACCAAGCATGGAGCCCAATGTGGGGCTCAGTCTCCCCACCCTGAGATCATGACCTGAGCCAAAATCAAGAGTCGGACACTTAACCAACTGAGCCACCCAGACGCCCCCTTTATCTGATTTTTAAAAAGGTTCATTCAGCCTTTATAATCGCCATTCATCCAGTTATTGGCCTGGCAGAAACCTAGCACCTGGTCCCAGCCAGGCCATGCACAAGGCCCTGCGGGAGACAAGGGGGAGCAGGAGAGGGAATGGGCCAGCCCCGTGGGAGCAGCAAAACCACTAAGCAGTTACTCATCCCCAATCATGAGCATTGCTGTGAAGCCACCAAATAAGGAGAATAAGAGCTGAGAGCCCATTTAGATGGGTGCTGAGGAGGGGACAAGGGAGAGGGAGGCTATTCTAAGAAAAGCACAGGTGGGGACCGCCCCCCATCCAACCATTTGGAACCCGTGCTGGTTCCATCACTCCAGCTCTCCTATTCTGTCGCCTTCTCTTCATTCCTTCCGCCGTTGCTTCATTCCTTTTACTGGGACCACCATTCCTCAGACTGTAGTCCTTCAAATTTCCCCTTTCATACTTTTTACCTTAGCCAACTGCCATGGTTTACTTATTAAATGTCCTGAAACTGACATCACTAACATATTTTTTTTTTTTTAAGATTTTATTTATTTATTTGACAGAGAGAAATACAGCCAGAGAGGGAACACAAGCAAGGGGAATGAGAGAGGGAGAAGCAGGCCTCCTGCCGAGCAGGGAGCCCGATGTGGGACTCGATCCCGGGTCTCCGGGATCATGACCTGAGCCGAAGGCAGTCGCTTAACCAACTGAGCCACCCAGGCGCCCCACTAACATATTTTCAAAGGAAACTTGTTGACTCACTTGAGTAAGTGAGAAACAATGAAAACGAAATAACGCCAACTCTAAAAATTAAAATGAAAATTTACCAGTGACAAGGCAGAACTCTGTCACCTGGTCCGTAAGGCTGACGAGATCGCTTCGCTCACAAAGGGATGCTAGTTATGGAAGGAACTGTGTAGTAGGTTTAGATGTTTAGCCAGTAGAAAATGACTTTTGTCTATGATGACTTTGTTAGCCAGTAGAATTCAGGCCAAGGGCGCTGTAAGAAAGAGATGAGAGGAGGAGGAGACTGGAGAGCAGTGATTTATTTTACACTCCCAAGGTGAGAGGGTGAGGTAAGCCAGGGGCACGTGACAGCCTGGGAGCCAGAGGGTCCACCCTCTGAGACAGCCCTCGGAGGCCCATCAGGAGCTGCAGTACGGGGCCGCCTCCTAATGAGAGGAGCCTGACTCTCCTCTCACCCTGGGGAGAGTCAGCAGAGTGGCTGGGGGGGGGAGGTTTGCAGGAGATAAAGGTCAAGATCCTAGGGGGATGGTCTGGGTTGTCTATAAAAGTCTTCACTAAGCCTTGGGGCAGGAGAACCCCGCTGCCCCCCACTGCGTTGGGGGGGGGGCGGTTCTGCCCTTGGTCTCACCGATGAGCTTAAGTAAAGGGTTTCCGGAGTCCTGGCTTCCTCACTGCTACCCGGAGCCCTTGGTGCGTGGAAGGAACCCACACTGGGACGTGCTCAGCGGCTTGTGTGAATGGGTTTGGGCTGCTGAGCACCTGGGCGGGGGTCTCCTCGGCCACCACCAGGCCCACTTGACGGGCCCTCCTCAAGGCCCTGCTTTCCAGTCTCATGTCTTGAGGCTCCTGTTCTCATCCCTTCAGGTCCCTCGCACTTGCTGCCCACCTCCTGCCACTTTGCACCTAGCTACTGCTCCTTATCTTGGAATCATCTTTTCCTCGTGGAGCCTTCTCCGGCTGTGCTCCCTGGCTTGGCCATACCCCTCAGGATAAGCTCTAATAGCATAGTGGGACTCTCTTCAGTAGCTTTCACAGTGGACATCTTTTGGGAACTACATGGTCATCCCCTGCTCTAGACCATGAACCACTGCCCCCACCCCAACCCCACCCCCCGTGAGCAGGGATTATGTCCCGGTGCAGGGTGCCTCCCTGAGATGCAGCAAGTGCACCAGGAGGGTTTGTTGGGGGAACAGATGAATGAAACAGTCCCCAGCTGTTTGATTGTGTGAACAAGTGAATTCACACTGTTCCCTTGGGGCCTGACTTTGCTATTCTCAGTGCAGTGAAAGGCAAGGAATGGAGGGGAGTGGCTGTAGAGGAGGCTGGGGTAGTGGGGACATGCAGGTAGGGGGTGTGGATTAGACTCCAAGGAATACGGGGGCCCACTGGAGGATTTTAAGCAGACAAGTGATGGGATTTGACTGGTGTTTTCATTTTTTTTTTCTTTTAAGATTTTATTTATTTGACCGAGAGAAACACAGCCAGAGAGGGAACACAAGCAGGGGGAGTGAGAGAGGGAGAAGCAGGCCTCCCGCCGAGCAGGCAGCCCGACATGGGGCTCGATCCCGGGTCTCCAGAATCATGACCTGAGCCGAAGGCAGTTGGTTAAGCGACTGCCTTCGGCTCAGGTCATGATCCCAGAGGCCCGAGATCGAGTCCTACATCGTGCTCCCTGCTTGACAGGAAGCCTGCTTCTCCCTCTCTCACTCCCCCTGCTTGTGTTCTCTCTCTGGCTGTGTTTCTCTCTGTCAAATAAATAAAATCTTAAAAAAAAAAAAAAAAAAGAAAGAAAGAAAAAAATAAATAAAGTACATAGAGAACTTTTAAATTAACAAATGTTTGCTGTCCCCAAAAGCCACCACACTGGCCCCATGGCTCTGCTACACCAGTTTGGGACACACAGTGGCCTCCGCTTCCAACTGCACAGGGCCCGCCTCAGGAACGCCTGGTCCTGCCAGCCCGCTGCCTCCTTCAGGCACAGACACGGTCACACACGGAATAGGCACACTGGGCTACTGAGGAAAGGCTAGACCCCTTAGCCTTGGGACCTCTGCAGTTTGCTGCCAACCCTATTTCCAGGGCTGTTTTGCTCTACTTGCCACAACGCTCATGCCCTGCTGCCGAACCAAACTACTGCAGGACATTTTCCCCGTGATTGTGCCCTCCTCCCTGCCTTTGGCTCTGCTTCTCATCTGAAATGACCCTACAAAGGGTCCCAGACTCGGGAGCTTAAACACAGAGCTTAATTTTCCTCACAGTTTTGGAGGCTAGAAGTCTGAGATATAGGTTTTGGCCTGTTGGTTCCTTCCAAGGCCTCGATCCTTGGCTTGTGAAGGGCCATATTTGCCCCGCATCCTCCTGCAGTCTTCCCTGGGTACGTGTCTGTGTTTCAGTTTTCTCCTCTTGTAAGGACACCGGTCACTGGATGGAGGCCTCACCCCAGTGACCTCCTTTTGCCTCAGTCACCTCTTTACAGGTCCTGTCTCCAAATATAGTCACAGTGGGAGGTCCTGGGGGTGACAATTGAACACATAATTGGAGGAGGCAAATTTAGTTCCTAACAAGAGTCTGGCTTCAGTTCCACTTTGTCCTCAGGCATTCATAGCCCTTTCATTTCCCCTGTTCTCATACCTCATAGCCCTTTAGTGGACTTCTAACACTCTGTCCTTCAGTATTCATTCATTAATTCATTCATTCAAGCAGGCAGTTATTTGCTAGAAATACCCAGAAACATGTCTTGAGCTCCTTCTGTGGGCCAGAGATCTGCTTGATGCTGGCGAACCAGAGGTGAAAAACATGGTGCCCGACGCGAATCCTTAGTGGAGAGACAGACAGACCAATCATAGCGGCTGTGAGACAGTGTAATGGATGCTGAGGTTGAAGGAGGGGCATCTGACCAGTGCTGGAGCCGAGCCAGGGGAACCCACTAGGTCAGGGGATGCTTCAGCTGAGCCCGCCATAGTGAATGGGAGTCAAGAGGCTGAGGGACTGGGGAGTGTTACACTTAAGAAGGATGGTGCTTGTGAAAGCTTGGAGTTGCAAGGGGCTGCTGTGCTTTCAAGGAGTTGGAAACAGTCCGCCGTGGGAGCAGGTGTCTGCAGTGGGCGTGCCAGAGAATAGGAAGAGGTGGGGCTGGGGGTGGGCATGGGGCTGCAGGAAGCCTAGCAGATGGAGATGCGGCTCTACCCTGGAAAGGTTGGTGGCGGGAGGGGTTAAGCAGGGGAGGGACCTGAGCAGGCTGTGGTTTAAAAAGCCTTCTAGCAGCATGGTGGCAAGAGAGTGGCGGTGGCCCTGACTCTAGATAGGGAAACCAGCAGTAATTCTTCCGGCCCCCCTGATGACACAAAGTAAGGAGCAGGGGAAGGTCCAGGAGAGCTTTGGCAATCCGAGTGGCAGAACTTGGTGACTGATGGACAGCGACAGGGTTGTCATTAGGTCCCTAGATTCTGAGTCTCGGCGAATGCTCCCATTTTGAATGTGTGATTTGATAACTTTTGCTGAATGTGTACACCCATGGGACCACCACTACACCCGAAATCTGGAGTGTTCCCATCACTCCCAAAGTTTCCTTTGTGTCCCTTTACAGGAAGTCCGGTTCCCAGCCCCCCCACCCCGCCCCGTGGCCCCCAGCAAACACTGACCAGCTGTCACCCCACATTGTTTTGGCTGCTTCCGGCATTTCAGATTCCTGGACCCACCCACTACGTAGTATTTGGTGTCTGGTGTCTTTCACTCAAGACAATGCTTGTGAGATTCATCCATGTCGTTCTGTTCATCAGTAGCTCATTTCTTTTTATTGTTAGGTGTGGGATGTGTTACAGTTTGATGATCCCTTCACACCTGAGTGTGTGTGCGTGTGTGTCCTCTATTTTTATGGTTCCAGATTGTCAAGAGCTGCGTTTTTTTACCAGCCGCCAGTAGGTGCGTCTTTGGCCTTCTGACCGTTTAGGAAGATAAGTCCTGGGCTTGACTGATCAGAGTCCCCCTGGGAGCGTATTAAAAATTCATAAGCAGGACTCAACTTTGATGGGCTGAGTCAGGACCCCAGGCATGTGTTTTCTGTTGTTGTTGTTGTTTTGGGGTGTTTTTGCTTTTGGCATGTGTGTTTTTAACCAGCCTTGAAGGTGATTTTGATCAGCCAGGGATGGCCATGCAAACAGTAATCATGGAGTTACAACCTCACCGGGCCTGTTTGCTTATCGCCGAGAGGTCTGCATGTTATTCTGGATATTATCTTTCCGGGTGCTGATCACACCAATGTTACCTGCTACAGGTCATCCTGGCCACTGATTTTTTTTTCACTAATTCATCAGAAGGCATCAATCTAGACACCATGCATAAATGCAAAAGCGATTCAAACTTGGCACTTAAAATTAGTTGGAGATAAGTGATATTGACACACAGGATCATACCAAAAAACGTTAATAATGTAAGAGACACACAGATAAAGTGCTTGGAATTTAGAGGCACATCAAATAATTTCCAGCTTTTTGTGCATGTCAGGAGGTGGTAGTCAAATACAGTTTCAGGAAAAGGTAGCATCTGATCTGGGTCTTTTTTTTTTTTTTTAAGATTTTATTTATTTATTTATTTGACAGAGAAACACAGCTAGAGAGGGAACACAAGCAGGGAGAGTGAGAGAGGGAGAAGCAGGCTTCCTGCTGAGCAGGGAGCCTGATGCAGGGCTCCATCCCAGGACTCTGAGATCATGACTTGAGCCGAAGGCAGTCGCTTAACGACTGAGCCACCCAGGTGCCCCTGATCTGGGTCTTGAAGGATGGGTAAGATTTGTGTGTAAGGGGGTTGAGGGTGGGAAAGGCAGACTGGGCAGAGGGAACAGGAAGAAAACAAGAAGAAAGGCTGGGGGACAGGCAAGACCATGCTGCTGGGGGCCATGGAAAGCCTTGACTACAGTAGTGGTGGGGGGGGGGTAAGGGGAGGATAAAATGAGGTTGGTGAGGTGGGCATGGGCCAGCACAAGGAGAGCCTTGGATTACATTCATTCAGCTCACTTGAGCTTTAATAAATACATGTGTAGCTACTGCCACAATTGGGACTTAAAACTGTTCTCTCACCCTCAAAATTTCCTTCTACCTCTTTATCATCAGCCCATCTGGTGTGTGTTTTCTAATATACCCAGCAATTAAATTCTGATACTCTTTACCTGGAGATAGCATCACATCTCAAGTCAGGGCCTCAGTCCCAAAAGGCTGTCCCCGCTCCTCCCTCACTCCTAGTTCAGGCCAGTCACAAGTCCAGCTTGCTATAAATCAGAGGTTCCCACAATCTCCTCCTCAGGTTCGGTTAATTTGCTAGAGTGGCTCGCAGAACTCAGAAAAACATTTATGGACTTTTACCAGTTCCTTATAAAAGGTATTGTAAAGGATCCAGATGAATAGCCTTCTGAAGGGGAAAATAGCGTGAGGTGCCAGGGCCTGGTAACCGCCACTCTATTTTCTATCTTATAGTGATGCCTTTTTCAGAAGATCACATAAATGGAATCATATAGTAGCAGCCTTTTGAGTTTGGCTTCTTTCACTTAGCGTAATGAATTTATAATTCATCCTTTTTTTTTTTTTTTTTTTTTGCATGTTGTTCAGTATACGGATGTACCCCAGCTTATCCAGTCACCACTGAGAGGCAGGTTATTTCAAGTTTTCACTATTATGAGCCAAGCTGTTATGAACTCTCATATCGCAAACATTTGTGTGAACACAAGTCTTCATTTCTCTTGGATAAATGCCAGGAGTGGGACCACTGAATTGTCTAAGTGCAGGTTTAATTTTATAAGAAATGACTACACTGGCTTTTTTAAAAATTTTAATGGCAGGATTTCCTTCTTTTTTTTTTTTTTTAAGATTTTATTTATTTATTTGACAGAGAGAAACACAGCTAGAGAGAGAACACAAGCAGGGGGATTGAGAGAGGGGGTAGCAGGCCTCTTGCTGAGCAGGGAGCCTGATGAGGGCCTTGATCCCGGGACTCTGGGATCATGACCTGAGCTGAAGGCAGTCGCTTAACCACGTGAGCCACCCAGGCGTCCCAGAAATGATCACACTGTTTTTGCAAAGCTTCTGTACCATTTTGCATTTCCAACAGCAACGAATGAGAGTTCCAGTTGCTCCAAATCCTTGCTAGCACTTGATACGGTCTTTATTTTATTCTATTTTACCTATTTTATTTTATTATTTTATTATCTAGACATTCTTCTAGGTGTATGTTAATATCTCCTTGTGGTCTCAATTTCCATCTACTTAGTGACTGGTGGTGTTGAGCATCCTGTCATGTGCTCTTTTTCTATTCCAAGAATATCTTCTTTGGCAAAATGTCGAAATCTTTGACCATTTTTTAATTGAGTTCTGTGTTTTGTTACACAGAATTTCTTCATAAATTCAGGAGTCAGGCCCTTCATTTTATTTTATTTTTTATTTATTTATTTTTGTGTGTGTGTGTTCTGCAGATGCCTTCTAATCTGCCTGGTTTTTTCATTTTCTTGATAATGTCTTTTGAAGAGCAGACATTTTAAATTGCGGTGAAGTCTAACTTATCAGGGTTTGTTTTTTTTTTTTCAATTTATCTTATGGATCATGCTTTTGGTCTTGTATCTAAGAGATCTTTGCTGAACTCACACAAAGATTTTCTCCTCTTTTCCTCTAGTACTTTTCTAGTTCTATTTAGGTTTCACATTTAGGTTGATGATTCATCTTTAACCAGCATTTATTAGGGGCCAGGCCCTGGGCCCAGAGCTGGCGGATCACGGAGGCATGAGAACAAGTCCTTTGTTCCAGTGTCATCTAACCTGGGAAGTTGGGGGAGGGGGGGGGGCAAGTCAAGACACTGTGAGGCTCACATAAGGGGGCTGTGGACACTGACTGTGCTGGGGAAGCAGGACTATTCCCTGGATAAGGGGCTGAATGCTGGGTTTTACAAGGACTGTCGAAGTTGGGCTGAGAATGGGAATCAGGGGCGGGAAGCCCACTGCTCTGGGCCTGGAGTGGCCTTGGGAAGGCCTGGAGACTAGGTGATCCACAGCCACCAGCTGTCGCTGTGCTGGGTCTGAACACGAGGCACCTGGAAGGAGAGTGGGCAGAGCACGAAATGTGCCTTACCCTGAAACAGAGAGAAGGTTGGGGGCGGCATTACCACGTGGCTCATGGTGTGTTTTGTGAGGGACATGGGACTGTCTTTTTACTGAAAGTCACTGAGACACAACTATATCACAAAGCCCATCCTTAGGGGGCAGCTGCAGTAGCCTCCCCTAATTGTCTCCAGCTCTCACCCTAGGGACAGAGCCTGGGGCCTTAGCGGTGGGGCTGTTCCATGTAGACTTGCTCCTGAGAACCATGCAAGGGACACGTAATGACAGGGTGAGCAGGAGCAGCCCGCAACATTATCCCTCATATTCGTGGCTATTGTATTTATTTAAAACACAATGCCAGAAGCGTGTCTTGCTGGGGAAAGAGAGAGCGTATTCCAGGCACTGAATAAATTAACCCTGCAAAGCACAGAGTGACTTTGATTAGCCAGCTGGCATTACCGGAAAATAGCTGAAGCCCGTGGGTTAGAAAAGAATATTTCAGGAATGGGAAAACAAGAAATCATCTGCATTCAGTGATTTAACTTAATCCTGTAACAATAAGGAAATCCAGTGGAATGACAGGCTCTCACAGCCTCTGCGAAGGGACAGACTCTGCCCGTTACTCCAAGGGGGTGTCCACCAGGACTCGGGGGCAGCCGGGGTGACCGTGCAGGCAAAAGTTAGCACCCCGCCCCTTAGAATCCTGTGCAAGCTCCAGAAAACGTCTATCTTTCCCTCATTTCTTTCCGATGGCCCCAGGAGTGAACCCAGACTGCTAAGAGGCTCAGCTGCTGCCAAGCTCCCTTCTCCCTCCGCTGCTCCAGAGCCAGGGCAGTTTCCCAGGGATGTTTGCTGCCCTCAAGGCCTCCTTCGCTGTCTGCCATCCTACAGACACCTCCCCCGTGGCTGCCTGTTGGGGCCACCCTGTTAACTTTCTGCCGTGACGCCCATGGGGTCTTTTTTGATAGCTGGGAAGTGCCAGACAGCCAGGAATTCACTAGGTCCCCGAAGACCCCATCTGGTGGCAGACCTCAGAATTTCTGTGTTGTTTTGATGCTCCAGTTCCTGCCTGTTGCCCTCATCCCCAGAGGGTCTTCTGTAGCAGACTGCCTGCCAGGGGTCCTCCCTCACCGGGCTTCTGACAAGCCACCCCTGCTGGGCCAGCGGAGACCCTGCTCTTCCCAACCCTTCATGACCTAGGGCTGCCTTCTCGGAATAAAGCCATTGCCATAGAAGATCCACTCCTACCTGTTGGGTGTGTTTTGTGAGCCTCTCAGCAACCATGAAGACTCTGACCACATCAGAGGGGAAGACCACCATCACTGAGCAAGAAGCAAGAGAGAAACCAGACCCAGACTTATCTCCTCCTCCCCTCAATATACAGTCTTCACTTTGCCAAGCTCAAAATTTGCTTTGGTTTTTGAATCAGTTGTCTGCCCGGCAAACACAAACAAACACGACACTGCCGGTTTGGGCCTCATCAGATGGCTCCCTCCCTTGGTCTCCTGAGGGCACCCCATCTCTAATGGGAGATGCAGATGAGGGAAGAGAAACAAGTAGAGGCTTCCAGGGGGAAGAGAAATTCAGTAGTCATGATTAAAGCCCTGAAGGGGAAACGAGCCCCTTGAGGAAGTCCCATTGCGTAACTCGTGGACCTCCCTGGCTGGAAAGCTTGCTCCCGCCATGGTGCGGAGAGGAAGAGCTACTATCCCCAGCGCTCTCACCTCTGAATCAGAAGTGGGGTGTGGGTGGCATTCCTCTATCACAACTCTTGAATTGGTAAGCCACTTTCTTAGCAAGGGGACCTGTGAGACGGCCCTCTGTGGTTTCTCTTGTTGAATCGCATTTGTAATAGGCATAGTGGCTTTGTGCCCTGCGCCCCTGGGTCGTGGTAGTGCCGGTGCACTGAGCCTGTTGGTGGAGGGCACAGAGATTGTGCTGCGTGGGTGGGGCAGTGTGCCCTGCCATCCCTGCCTTGTTCCTACAGGAAGTAGAACAGAATGAGTCAGAAGTGGCCTGCTTATTGCCTTGGGAGCTCTGTCCCTGACATCACAGGGCTTTGCCCCTTGTCCCTCCTGCCTTAGGAGCCCCACTCAGAAACAGAGACACAAAAAGAGGTTGGAAAAAAGACAAGATACTGGGGCACCTGGGTGGCTCAGTCATTAAGCAACTGCCTTCGGCTCAGGTCATGATCCCAGAGTCCCAGGATCGAGCCCCACATCGGGCTCCCTGCTCGGTGGGAAGCCTGCTTCTCCCTCTCTCACTCCCCCTGCTTGTGTTCCCTCTCTGGCTGTGTTTCTCTCTGTCAAATAAGTAAATAAAACCTTAAAAAAAAAAAGAAAAAGACAAGATACCTAGACTATACTGCCAGCTACCACTAAAGCATCTAACATGATTTCATTTATTTTTATGTTTCAGTTAAGACATCTGAAATTGTAAACTATAAAAACAAAAAGGACTGTTTCTCTATTACTGTAAAACTAGGATGCATACAAAAAATTTTAAAAGGCTACCCTTCAGGAATGAATCTAGGAAATGAGATGAAACGATAGGTGATTTAAGAAATTTGATATTGAATAATTTTAGGAACTATTTCTCCAGCATGTTATAAGCGATTGAGATGAATTTTTATAATGCTAATGCTTACACATCAACATGAATATTATTTTCAAGGTAATAATGCTAGGAGGCACTATAGCTGTGTCAATGTGGTTCTCAACCTGGAAGCAATTTTGGGATTTGTTTCCCACCGGTTTAAAGACATCTGTAAGACTCGTGTATAAAGAAAAAGATTGTCATTGCTTTGTAATTTTGTCTAGTATTCGCCCACTAATGCAGCTTCTACTCAGTGAATGATACCCATTTGCAGGGCCTCGTGCTGCCTAATGAGGGAGGGGCAGGGAGACACCAGCACACGATTCCTTGACGAAAGACAGAAGCTAAATACCCATTAGCGAGTATTTGTTAAGCATCAACTACATGTCCCCCAGTGTAAATGCCATAGACACCATGATGAACCAGGATGGTAACGGCTCTGGCAGGGGGAAGCAGCTGTTGAATGGCTGTGATAGTCTTAGCGTGGTGATGAAGGCTCTGAAGGAGTGAACTCAGCTGCTCAAGAGAATGGAAGGAAAACACCTCCTAAGAAGGGGTGCTCTTGAGCAGAGATCAACTGAGGGGAAGGGAGCTGGAAAACCATCCAGGCAGAGGGAACAGAGAGTGCAAAGCTGTTTGTTGGGAACTCCCTGGTCATGTTCAAGGAGCTGGAAGCCACCTGTGGGACAGAGCAGGGCAGAGCTTCATGACTTGGTGGGCTGGGCCTGGTGGCCAAGAGACTGGGTGGGGGGCGCTGCTGAAGCCTCCAGGTGAGAGACCAGGATGGCTCAGCTGGGAGCAGACCACGGACAGGGTATGGGAGTGCCGGAAGGGAGCAGCAGAGTTTTCTGGAGGTTTAGAAAGAGTATCGAGCGTTCATGGAGGGAGGTCTCAAGGTGAATGCCCCAAGATGAGAATCATGAGCCCCACTGGCCAAGTGGAGAAGATCAGGGTAAGGGGAGAGGGGGGCTTGGCCAAACCCTGTTGGCTTGTCTCTTAAATTGGACCAAGGAGGAGCCATGAGCCCAGGCCTGGGTGCCCGGCCCAAAGGGCATGGCCTGGGTCCACCACGGAGAAGTCAGCAGACTTCTCAGCCTCACTTGTCACCGACTGTATAGTGTGGGGGACAACAGCTGCTACGGGGCCGTCAGCACTAGAGAAAGTCATCTCTGGTGACCACTGAATGTCATGCCTGGCACATAGCATTGATAAATGTTAGCTTAAAAATAAGTTAAGATGAAGTTTTTTGGACGGGAAGTGATGATCCCAGCAGAACCTTGGGAAGTCCTTTAGGAATCCAGGAATGAGCTTCGGGAGGAACTTTCCCCAGGGAAGTCTGCATTGGAGAAAAAGGCAGGCCTCTTCCGGAAATGGGGCAGGAGTCCCATCTCCCAGCCTGGGCAGCTGCAGGCTAGAGAAGGGGGCCCCCAGGGAGGGGCCCATGATGCCACTGAGGTTTCGGGTCTGGGAGAGTGAAGCAAAGGCCGGTGATGGAAATGGGGAAGTCAGGGGGAACACTGGCTAGTCAGGGTCTGTGCTGTGCACTGTGCTGGGGGTCAGCCATGGTTGGGCAAACACTGGATGCTGTCCCCCGGGAAGGGCTCACAGGCCAGCCCCACAGCAGGTAAGTCAGCAGACAAGTCTCAGAGCCCTTGTGAGTGAAATTTCTAGAGGGAAGATACTTGAGTTCACTTCAGAAGGTGGCATTGAAGTCAGCCAGGCCAAGGGGGCATGACCGGTGTCCTGTATTTCCCCTGTTGCCCACCCCCCCATCTCCAGGGAGAGCAGTGAGCAGAGCAATGGAGCCATTTCTTCCCCCAGTCCCCCCTCAGTGAGCCTCCATGGGTAAGTTGCATTTCTCTACCGAAGGCCACAGTTTCTGTCTTTCAGCCTCTCTGGGTTCCATCGGCTTCCTCCTCCGAGTCCTGCAGGTCTTGGGGTAATAGTGGTTCTAGTCCGGGAGTTCTGCACCTCCCCTTGTTGGGCCTCAAAATCCTGCCCACACCCTTGAAAATGGTTCCTTTCTGAGCTCTCCTTAGCCTCCCAGCTGCTGTCCTATTCAGGGCCCAGAGCGGGGACCAACTAAATAGCATGCCTCACGAAGCTTCCACCTGAATGGATAAGGAAGTATTCAGTTCCCTCCTACACTCTTTCTTTTTGTTTTTATTTTGTTTTTCTTTTTTTTTTAAGTTTTTTTTTTTAATTTTATTTATTCATTCGACAGAGATAGATCACAGGTAGGTAGGCAGAGTGGAGGCGGGGGAGGAGGGGGAGAAGCAGGCTTCCCGCTGAGCAGAGAGCCCAATGTGGGGCTCGATTCCAGGACCCTGAGATCATGACCTGAGCCAAAGGCACTGAGCCACCCAGGTGCCCCATTTTTTGTTTTTCTTACCACATTTTTTTAAAACTGTGGTAAAATATATGTAATATAAATTGTACCTTTGCAACCGTTTTTAAGCAGACAATTCCATGACATTAAGTACATTCGTATTGTTGGGCACTGTTCCCCCACAATACTGTATTCCCCTTATAAAATTGGAATTCTAGACCTATTAAACAGTACCCCCCTGCCAACTCCCCCAGCCTTGGGCCACCACCATTTTACTTTCTGTCTCTATGAACTTGACTGTTTTATATAAGTGGAATCTTAGGTATGGCATTTGTTTTTTTCTGATGGGTTTATTTCACTTAGCATCATGCCCTCAGGAGTCATCCATGTCATGACACGTATCACATTTCCTTCCTTTTTAAGTCTGACTCATCCCCCTGGATGCATATAAACCACATTTTGTTTATCCACTTAAC
Source organism: Spilogale gracilis (assembly GCA_004023965.1). Taxonomy (NCBI): domain Eukaryota; kingdom Metazoa; phylum Chordata; class Mammalia; order Carnivora; family Mephitidae; genus Spilogale; species Spilogale gracilis. The sequence continues at coordinate 12,639 of PITA01020105.1, read as the reverse complement.
CGTCAGTAGGTAGTTGGGTTACTTCAGTCTTTTGGCTGCGGTGAATAATGCTGCTAAGACCAGAGAAGTGAAGTGTCTTTTTGAGATTCTGCTTTTGGTTGTTTGAGACTATATCCAGAAGTGGGCTTACCACATACAATAACCCTATTTTTTGTTTTTTTGAGGAACTGCCATACTGTTTTCCATATGGGTGCGCCATTTCACATTCCCAGCAATAGTATGCAAGCATTCCAGTTTCTCCACATCCTTACCAATGCTTGTTATTTTGTGTTTGTTGTTGTTGTTGTGTAGAGTAGCCATGCTGATGGATTGGATGCAGGTATCTCATTGTGGTTTAATTTCTATTTCCCTAATGATTAGTCATATTGAGTAGCTTTTCATGTACTTATTGGCCATGTGGATATCCTCTTTGGAGAAATGTCTATTCAAGTTCTTCGTCCACTTTTGTTGAGTTGTATGAGTTTTTTATACATCCTGGATATTAACCCTTTATTCCTCTGCTCAGGCTGCCAGAACAAAATAACACGGACTAAATGACTTAAACAACAGACTTTGATTTCTCACAGTTCTGGAGACTGGGAAGCCCAAGACCAGGGTACTGGCTGATTGAGTTCTTTCTGAGGACTCTTTTTTTTTTTTTCCTTTCTGAGGACTCTTGCCTGGCTCATAGATGGCTGCCTTCTCACTTTGTCCTCATAAGACCTCTCTTTGGGGGGCGCCTGGGTGGCTCAGTTGGTTGAGCGACTGCCTTTGGCTCAGGTCATGATCCTGGAGACCTGGGATCGAGCCCCATATCAGGCTCGCTGCTCGGCAGGAAGCCTGCTTCTTTCCCTCTCTCACCTCCCCCTGCTGTGTTCCCTCTCTGGCTGTGTTTCTCTCTGTCAAATAAATAAAATCTTAAAAAAAAAAACTGTAAAACGCTTAGAAGAAAACATAGAGGAAAATATTTGTGTTGTTGACTTTGGCCATGGATTGTTCGATATGACACTAAAAGCACAGGCAACCAACTGAGCCACCCAGGCACCCGCGTTTTACAATTTTAATGCTTGCATTTAGGCCTTTTGAGTTAGCTTTTGTTTACGGCGCAAGCCAAGGATCCAGATTCGCTCTTTTGAATGCGGATATCCAGTTTTCCCAGCACCATCTGAAAAGACTGCCCTTCCCTCTTGAATGGTCCTGGCACTGCGTTATAGTTTTTATTCTTAGTTACCCTTCGGTAGCTCTTTTTAACCTATTTCTATAGAAAAAGCTCTTGAAGTATTTCATTTCCATCTCCTTTTCTCCCTCATTGGCTCAGGCACTTTTAATGCTTTGATGTGAAGCCACATTATAGGTAAGGAAATAACTACTAATTAGTGGCCATCCACTGCTTGGGATGTTGCCCTCTTGGTTCAGCTTTGGAGACAGCAAGATAGTCCCAGGCAGTGAATCTAAGCTGTTGCTGGTCTCAATATAGCTCCCAGATTATAGCCTCTTTCTCGGGTCTGATTTCATGTTCAGTGACCCAACCCCTCTGTTTCTTATCCCAGATTATACCCTATATGTTATGGATCTCTGCCTTGTGGCAGCATCGCATTGTTCCTGCAAGTTCTTCCTCCATTTTTGAAGTGGGCTTTTTTTTTTTTTTTTTTAAGATTTCTATTTATTTATTTGACAGAGTGAAACATAGCTAGAGAGGGAACAGAAGCAGGGGGAGTGAGAGAGGGAGAGGCAGGCTTCCCGCTGAGCAGGGAGTCCGAAGTGGGGCTCGATCCCGGATCTCCAGGATCATGACCTGAGCCAAAAGCAGTCACTCAACCAACTGAGCCACCCAGGTGCCCCTGGGCTGGTTTTTTTTCAAGTTTGAGATGGTGTGGTTAGCGATGTTCAGATGTTCTTTTCTGTTCAGATTTTGTTTTATCACTTCTTGGTTCTTGTTTCCTTTAAATGACTTCTGATGAGATAAGTTATTGTTTGCCATTTTTCTTCCGAGACCACGTGGAGATCTGTTCTTTTCCTTATTTACCAGGAAGGCATCTAAGGCAAATGGGATGAGTTCTCATCTCAAGACCACAGGAAATAATAAATTTGGAATTGCTTCCTGTGGCCTCTAGGTGACATCTGGGATTCTCTTGACTGCTCCCAAAGCAGATTCTCGGCATCAATGGGAAATGAACCAGGTGCCCGTCTAAGAACCAGCACCCAAGGACTCTTGTTCTTCCTCTAGAACTGAGTTTCTCAACCTTGACTGCTGACATTTTAGGCCAGACACTTATTCATTGTTGGGGCTGCCCTTTGGTTTGGAGGATGTCCAGCAGCGTCTCCAGGTCTACCCAATAGCACACCCCAAATTGTGACAACCAACACTGGCTCCTTACACTGCCAAAGACCCCCGGTGGCAGAACCACCCGCCCCAGTTTGCGACCTACTCTGGAGGAGGTCAAGAGCAAACTCAGCAACAGGCTCTGAAAAGCTGAAGCTAGATATTTTCAGCATGTGGTTCACTCATGTTCTGTTTCCTGCCAAGTCCCCTGGTGATTGAGCTATGTGAACATTCATATTTTGTTAGTTCTCAGACTTGAATGCGTTAGCTTTCCGCTTCCTGGTGCTTATTGTACTTATAGTCAGGACCTCAGTGCCTCTCCCTCTCCCAGACACTCATTATTTCATGATCGTCCATAACAGTTTCTCCGTCGCCCTTGCATTCTCTTGCCTTAAAAAGGTCATAAACCTGAGGTCCCCAAACAACCCTTCCGACATGGGTTCCAAGGGCAGGGATGAAGGAGCAGAAGAACGTTTTTCAAGGGAGTGGGAGACACATGCAAGGGCTGATGTTCCCCCAGGACCAGACACCTAATCGTATTCCTAAAAAAAGCTGTTACCACTTCCTTCCCTCCTCCCCTCCCTCCCTCTCTCTCTCTTGTTTCTTTTCTATTTTATGCCATGTAATTTATGAGTTACGGTTTAAGTATAAGTCTTACTCTCTTCCGGAAAGGAAGGAAACTTGGTAAGAGAATAAAGTGTTTGGAAAACTTAAAGAGAACACCCCTGGGAAGGCCCTCTTCCCGCCCCTGTGGGAGTGGGTTCCTAGATCTAATTGTAATGCCTTCATCAACTTGATCCTTTCAGATGGGTTAGAAGGATTTGCAGAAATCAGGGAATTAGCAACAGAGATCTTTTAAAAAAAAATTTCTTGTACTTGGCTAGAGCCCATCCATTTACTCTCTGTCACTAACTCACATCCATAAGGAGGTTACTATTTACCTAGAACTCACACTTGTGTTCTCAGCAGCTAGGCTCTTTAAGGTTGGGGCCTATTTCCAGGATGGGAATGTGTCAGCTCTCGGTGTTTATTTTCCTTTCTACTCTCCTCTTTCATGGTTCTGCAAGAAAGTAGGCTGCTCTGTGTACAAGAGGAGCCCTTTCCTTAAATCTCGTCCTGCCACTGAAATTGGTGTAATGGGTCCATTGCTGTATACTGTTGAGATAATAAAGTGGGGCCGCCCTCTGCTGAACACAATGAACAGTGTTTGTGGGGGAAGGCAATTAACATTGGTTGAGTGCCTTTTATGTGCCTGGCCCTCAGTACCCATGTTTTCTTTCCATCTGCACCAACTCCACTTTATGGGTGAAGATGTGGAGAATCACGCTGTTGGGAAAGCATGCCCGAGTTCATGCAGCAAATAGCGTGTTGGATTTGGACCAGGAGCGCCAGATCCAGAAGTCTTCCTGCTCTCCCTTGGGAGCAAAGATGATTCCCAGAGGCCATATCCATCCCTGGTGTTTAAGGGCCAGTGACAGCTGGGTTTGAATCCTGGCTCTGTCATAAATTCTGTTGATTTGGGCAAGTCGTTTAACCCTTCCGAGCCAAAGTTTCCCTGTTTGTAAAGTGGGAGTCATACTCACTTACCTCCTAGGGTTACGGTGAGGATTTACCCATGGAGAGCACTTAGCAGTGCCGTGCTAGTTTCTGTAACAAACTGGTTCCCTGGGTCAGAAGTGGGGTACATGAAAGTCTGCAGAAGTCTGGGAGTGGGGCCAATGGGCACTTCTTCCCCTTCCGGCAGGAGGCCTTCATTGAAGTGGGCAGAGGGCAGGGTCCAAGCCGGCCAAGCATTGCTGATGGATGGCTCTGAGCATAAACTTTCCAGTCTATTCCAGAAGAGTCCAGAACCGGGTATGGGCAGAGCAAGGGAAAAGAGGCAGTCTCCAGACAACTTGGAGAATGCTAGGTAGACACTGGTCCAGGCTGGAGGTGAGGGCTGGGGTGGAGTTTAGTAACATCCTAAGCTATGAGAAGGGGAAGCAGGGCACAGAGCTAGCATTGGGTCTGACTGGAGCATTTTCCTCACACACGAGCTCTCATCCTCTCATCCATCCCTGGGAAGCTGCATTGATCCTGCAGAACGTCCCATCCTGGACACTCCCAGACACTCTCCCTACCTATAGGGTTCTCTTCCGGGTACACACGAGCAGGACACTAATTATCTCATTTCTGTATATTTTGAATTTGGAAAGAAGGTGGCATTTGAAGGGAAGAATCTGGCTGGTGGATGGGTCCAAAATAGAAGGCTTCGTCTGGGAAAGATGATGGGAAAAAAAGAGTGAAGGGAGCCAAGCAAGGACAGGATGGCCAACAGGAGGGGTCCAGATGAGACACGCTCCCTGGCTACATCCATTTGGAAATAATTTGATTGGGTTCAGAAGGTTCTAGGAGGGATAAAGAAAGGAGGGATGATACAAGGGAAGAACTTTTGCCTCAGAGCAAGTAACTCATCAGTCTTTGTAAAACAGCTAAACATTTTCTGGGTGCACTACCCAGAAGATGGCCAGATTTGTTGCCAGAGATTAAGAGAGGAGTTTAGATCTTGAGTTTTCTTTTTAAAGATCTTATTTATTTGAGAGAGAATGAGAGAGAACATGAGAGAAGGGAGGGTCAGACGAAGAAGCAGACTCCCTGCTGAGCAGGCAGCCCAATGTGGGGCTCAATCCTGGGACTCTGGGATCATGACCTGAGCTGAAGGCAGTTGCTTAACCAACTGAGCAACCCATGTGCCCCAGATCTTGAGTTTTGACCAGGAATCACCTTGGTCTTGAGCAGAATCACCTTAGGTCTTCATAAAGTAAGCCCTGAAGTAGTCATTTTGGATGAGTTGTAATCATAAGGTACATAGATGCCTTGATTAAACATATTTTGAGTCATCTTTGTAAAGACAGAGTGACGTGTTAACAGGCTGCTTCTGTAGTAGCTGGTAAAAGGAATCAGTCACGCTCTTCAAGAATTACTCAGGCTATGTCAGCTCATTTCTGTTGGGCATCTTAGTAAAATGAGTTACTGTGTAGTTGTCAACCTAGGAATGCTCTCAGCGTTGCCATGGAAACCAGCATTAAGACTCGTGGGTCAAGAAAGCAAAGAAAAATAATTGGTGCTAAACATTGGTAAAATATACAAGAAGTACCACAGAATAAAAGAAAAAAAAATTATCAGGATATCTGGCACCAAGCTGAGACTTATCAGGTCCAGCACTAAATCACAGAACTGAAATCATGGAGATGTTTGCTCAGAGACACTGGAGAGAACACATGGCGAAGTCTTTATAAATATGTTTCCTACCTGTAGCCACATTCGCATAGCTGCAGGTACAGCAGGGGTGGGCTCCCGGTGGATTCCTGGACGCATGCCACCACCAGCAAGTCGCAGGAAGCAGGAAGAGATGCTGGCTGGTCCCCGCTGAGAAGCGCTGTTCCTCGAAATGGTGTCGTCCAACCGGGACCAGGAAGAGGTCACAGCCTGAGCTAGGCTGGGGAGGCAGACTATTGTTTTTCAGATAGATGGCTAGTGTGGTCTACCTGGATGCAGGGAGACTCCGGCGAGGGACCCCAGAGCCACTTGGCACCAGCTAGGGTCCCTCCCTTGGGGACAGTTCATTAGACCAGATTCTAGGAGCCTGGTCCCTGGGATTAGCTGTCTGTTCCCTACTGGTGTTTTTTAAAGTGCATTTTTCTGTTTTGTTGTCACATTACCTGGGGTTTTGTTATTCTGTGTCCCACCCTTGGTCATTGGAATACACAAAGGCTGGGTCAGGGTTGGAGCTGAGCCCGGAGAGAGCCTTTAAGTCCTGTGCTGTTGTACTATGATAGAAGGAACCAGCTCCGAGGGGCACCTGCGTGGCTCAGTCAGTTAAGCGTCTGCCTTCCGCTCAAGTAGACCTGGGATCAAATCCCGCTGAGTGGGGAGCCTGCTTCTCCCTCTCCCTCTGTCTGCCGTTCTGCCTACTTGTGCTCTCTCTCTCTGTCAAATGAATAAATAAAATCTTAAAAGAAAAAAAGAGAAAAGAAAACAGGCTCCAAGAGGTCCGGAGATGGCAGACCACTCCTTGCTGAGGAATGAGAACCCTGACGGCACAGCCTCGGGCTGCCTTCCACACCTCCGTCTGCAGGCTCTCTCTCTCCCCTTCATTCTTTAACTGCAGCCTGCTCCTTAGCACAGATTTCTTTCATAAAACAGTTTAGATAGGGGGGTAACTCTGCCATACAATGGCAGGTCCGGCCAGTTAAAATGCGCTCCATTTGTTTTTAAATGATACTTTTTTTTTGCTCAAAAGAAGGAAAAGGCTGTGCTTCCAGGAAATCCAATTTTGAAGTAATTCATTTAGACCCATTTGAAAATTAGGTAGGTTGTGCCCTCGTCAAACTGGAGGCTGCAAGGTTTATGGACAGAGAATGTCTTGACTCAAGCTGCCCTGTTTTCAGGGGATATGTATTTATTATATGGGCTAGAATATAGTAGCAGAGCGTAATAATAGTATGTATTCCATCATATCCTAATACAGTAATACCCTGAACAAGAAGAGCTGACATTTTGTTGAAAAGTAATGTCAGAGCATCAATAATACTGCGTGTAGATTTCACTAGTTGGGTAAAAGCCGCGTGAAGCTGTACAAAGTAGTCTTCATGCGAACGTGTCCACTCTGGAGAATACTCACGGGTGGCCCAAGGAGAAACCCTCAATCTCTGTGATAACCGTGGGAACGTGGAGATGGGGGAGAGCCCTTTGGTGTCGCTCAGCATGTTCAAGTTGTGGACACACATTTCTCTTTTTGGTCTTGTGCAGGAAGACAGACTCACCAGGATAAACATGAGGAGTGCAGCCAAGCCCTGGAATCCGGTCCTCAAAGCAGGAAGCCATGGGACAGACCGAGCACGGCCCCTCCTGGCAGCCCCTTCTGGCATGAAGAGCTCGAAATCTTCCACCTCGCTGGCCTTTGAGTCCCGGCTCAGCAAGGTACAGACTGAAACGCTCCGGACACAGCTGCTGGGTGCCCCCGGGGACCCCCAGGCAGGAGGATTGAAGAGGGTGGTAAGCAAGACTAGTGGCCTGTCAAGGTTGGGAAGGAGGCGCCCCAGAGGGTCCCAGGGCTTGAGAAAGGAAATGTGTAACATGTTTACAGAGAAACTAAGATTACCCAGCCCTGAGTGGTGTGGACTCTCTGGTTAGAGTTTTGCTCCCTCACCAGAGGGGATCAAGATCACCAGTGATCTCCTCTGTCCTGATCATGGAGTTGTCAGTTCTCCATCTCATTTTACTTGTCACTCAGTAGTGGTTTTTTTTGTTTTTTAAAGATTTTATTTATTTATTTGACAGAGAGAAACACAGTGAGGGAGGGAACACAAGCAGGGGGAATGAGAGAGGGAGAAGCAGGCTTCCTGCAGAGCAGGGAGCCCAATGCAGGGCTCGATCCCGGGACTCCAGGATCATGACGTGAGCCAAAGGCAGACGCTTAACCAACTGAGCCACCCAGGCGCCCCTCAGTAGTATTAACATGATAGATCAACTATGCCCTCTGTCTGGGAATACCTTCTCTCACGTTCCTCCTCCCTCCCTGGAGGCCCCTGGCAGTCTGGGCTGCTGGCTCCTGCCCAGGTTTCTAATGTCTGGTGGGCCTAGGTGCAGTTTTGGGGTGGGTCTCATCTCTTTTCTAGCTGCCGTGTCACCCCCCACCGAGCCCCCCTTACTGTCCTGAGATGAGATTCAGAGATTGTATCACCTGCCTGCACATGTACTCTCGAAAAATCAATATAACATCCTAATTGCAAAAGAAAAGCAATTCATGTTTCGTTAAATCGTATTTGCATTTGCATGTGCTTGAGCTTAATTGCTGACAGACCTAAGGTGCTCCTTAGAGCACCGAGGATGGCACAGCCATGTACGAAGTACATTGTTTTTCTCTGTAAAACCAAGGGATGCTCGAGGCTCAGATAATGATAAAAAGTTGCTCCCCTCTGTGAATGTCTGCAGAACATGTGAGAATTCTGTGGGATATGGGACAATGTTGTGTGCCACATTGCCACATGTGTTGTAGGATGTCTGGGTTCCCCATCCTCCCATCCATTAAATACAAGGAGCACCTTCAATCGGGGGTGACTAAACCTGTCCCCCAGAATTTCCAACATGTTCCCTGTGTAAGGGTCAGCACTGGCTGTGGCGAGAATAGTTGTTCTAGGTGTTAGTGACTGTTCTCATGATTTTTTTTTTTTTAAAGATTTTATTTATTTATTTGACAGAGAGAAACACAGCTAGAGAGGGAACACAAGCAGGGGGAGTGAGAGAGGGAGAAGTAGGCTTCCCGCTGAGCAGGGAACCCGATGTGCGACTCAATCCCGGGTCTCCAGGATCATGACCTGAGCCGAAGGCAGTCGCTTAACCAACTGAGCCACCGAGGTGCCCCTCGTGATTTTTTTTTTTTAAGATTTTTTTTTGTTTATTTGACAGAGAGAGACAGGAAGGAACACAAGCAGGTTTCCCACTGATCAGAGAGCCCCATGCAGGGCTTGATCCCAGGATGCTGGGATTGTGACCTGAGCCAAAGGCAGCGGCTTAGCCGACTGAGCCACCCAGGCGCTGTCTCATGAATTTTAATACTACAGTAATACTACACCATGAGCATGGGTTTGAGCTGCACAAGTCCACATAGGTGCCGATTTTCTACAGTACAGTACTGTAAGTGTATTTTCTGTCCTGATTCTATCATTTTCTTCTCTCTAGCTTACTTTACTATACAAATATAGCTTATAATACATGTCACATACAAACTAGGTGTTAAATTGACTGTTCATGGTACCTGTAAGGCTTCTGGTCAGTAGTAGGCTATGAATAAAGTTTCAAGGGCATCAGTCGCCATACATGGGATTTTTTTTTAAGATTTTATTTATTTATTTGACAGAGAGAGAGATCACAAGTAGGCAGAGAGGCAGGCAGAGAGAGAGGAGGAAGCAGGCTCCCTGCTGAGCAGAGAGCCTGATGTGGGCCTCGATCCCAGGACCCTGAGATCATGACCTGAGCCGAAGGCAGAGGCTTTAATTCACTGAGCCACCCAGGCGCCCCATACATGGGTTTTTGACTCTGTGGGACTTGGCACCTCTGTGCTGTTCAAGGGTCGATTGCATATGTGAATGACATACGAATTTGCATCTCATCCAGGAGCTCTCAGCTGCTTTTGTAACATCACCACTTAGATGTCTGAAAGGCACCTAGAGGCGCGTCTGTGGGGCTCAGTCAGTTAAGTGTCCAGCTCTTGGTTTTGGCTCAGATTGTGGTCTCGGGGTTGTGAGATCGAGCATGTGTTGGGCTCTGTGCTCAGCGCGGAGTGTGCTTGAGGTTCTCTCTCCCTCTCCCTCTGCCCTTCTCCCCGCTTGTGTGTGTGCTATCTCTCTCTTCCTAAAATAAATTAATCTTCTTAAAAAATAAAAATAAAGGGGCGCCTGGGTGGCTCAGTTGGTTAAGCGACTGCCTTCGGCTCAGGTCATGATCCCGGAGACCTGGGATCGAGCCCCACATCAGGCTCCCTGCTCAGCGGGAAGCCTGCTTGGCCCTCTCTCACTCCCCCTGCTTGTGTTCCCTCTCTGGCTGTGTTTCTCTCTGTCAAATAAATAAAATCTTAAAAAAAAAAATAAATAATAAAAATAAAAATAAATAAAAGTCACCTAGAATGTAACAAGTTCAAAACAGATGTCTTTGCCTCCCATCACATGCACCAGCCACTTCATCCTCAGTGACTCAGGTCTGAGCCAGCACATTGGGCCCTGCTTTTCTCACATGCCACAAGGCCATTGGCAAAATGCCATCACTTCTGCCTCTAAAATCAATGTCAACTTCAGCCAACTGCCACCACCTCCCTTGGTACCTCCTGGCTCATGCCACCCCCTTCCTTGCACGGCCTTCCTTAACCAATCCTGTGCTTGTTGTCTTTGCAGCCCACATTCTGTTCTCAAAGGAAGCCAGAGTGGTCCTTTCAACATGTATGTCCCATCACATCTCCACTGAGAAAGAAGTCCCTCAGGGCTCCCCATCTCACTCAGGGTTAAAAGCAAAGTTCTTTTTTTTTTTTTAATTCTTCTAGTAACAATTTTTTTTTAAGATTTTATTTATTTATTTGACAGAGAGAAACACAGTGAAAGAGGGAACACAAGCACAGGGACTGAGAGAGGGAGAAGCAGGCTTCCCGCCGAGCAGAAAGCCCAATGTGGGGCTCGATCCTGGGTCTCCGGGATTATGACCTGAGCTGAAGGCAGTTACCTAACCAACTGAGCCACCCAGGCACCCCAAAAGCAAAGTTCTTAATATAGCCAGTGATGCCCTAGAGATCCCACTGCCTCTCAGATGTTCTTGCCCTCCCCTCTGCCCTGCCTCCCCAGGGTTCCAGCCACATGCTGTCCTGGTGCCCAGGGACACTGCCCCTCCATGAGTTAGACTCACCCTGCAGCAGCATGTCTGCGGCTCCCCTGCCTGGGGCATTCCTCCTCCTCCCCACCCCTGCTTCCCTGCCAGTTCTTTAAGTCTATACTCAAATGTCACATTATCAGATGTCATCTTTGACCACTCAATGGAAAGTGCCCCTTGTGCCCCCATGTACCATCCTCGCCCTGCCTCACCTTCCTTCTCAGCTTTTACTCCTATTGTACACACCTATTTGGGTAGCATCTGCCTCGCAACGGCTAGAACTGAGCCCCACTAGGACAGGGACTGTGGACCCTTTTGTTTCTTGCACTGCTCTCTCCCTCACACTTAGAAAAGCACCTGCTACCTGGTGGGCTCTCTGTATTGATCAAATACCCGAGCACATCGGCTCTCCTGGGAGTGATGGTATGATGGATGCAGGAGGAGCACGGTCTTGGGGTGGGTGCGATCAGGCTGAGCTGGGATCCTGCCTCGACCACTTTCTGCCTGTGAAAACTCAGGCAAGCTACATACTGTCCTGAGCTCTGAGATGAATGCAATATCTTACTTACTTTAAGGAGTAGATGTGGACCAAGTGTCCTACACGTAATTTTGTTTATCATTCTGTTACCCTGGACTTGCCCATTATTTCTATGGTTTTTATTTTTATTATCTTTGAACTGTGGCTCATTTGGGAGACTTTTTAATTTTTTAAAGATTTTCTTTATTTGACACAGAGAGAGAATGAGCAGGGGGAGCCGCAGAGAGAGAGGGAGAAGCAGACTCCCTGCAGAGCAGGGAGCCTGACATGGGGTTCGATCCCAGGACCCCAGGATCATGACCTGAGCTGAAGGCAGTTGCTTAACCAACTGATCCAGGTGCCCCAGGGAGATTTTTTTTTTTTTTTTAGAGAAATCCTTTCTTTTTTCTTTTCTTTTCTTTTTTTCTTTTTTCTTTTTTTTTAAGATTTTATTTATTTGACAGAGAGAAACACAGCCAGAGAGGGAACACAAGCAGGGGGAGCAAGAGAGGGAGAAGCAGGCTTCCCGCTGAGCAGGGAGCCCGATGTGGGGCTCGATCCTGGGACTCTGGGATCATGACCTGAGCTGAAGGCAGTCGCTTAACCAACTGAGCCACCCAGGCGCCCCCCCAGGGAGATGTTTTTAATATAGATTTTAAATTAATGCATATGCTTCAGATCATTCGAGCTTCTGGAATCTATCAAAATGTTTTGAAAGCAGTGTTTAATAAAAAAAGGTCTGAAGCTCAGGCAGGTTTCCTAAGGACAATGAAATGTTGGCTGCTTCTGCCCCTGATAGGTAAATGTTTTTGGAAACTTGTCCCACAGGGGAAAATGTCAGGGGAAAAGCAAATATCCATGTTGCCATCTTGATGCTTGGGGTCTCCAGGTCTTACCCTATAAAAGAGAAAGCATTCGAGGGAAGGGGTAGCAGAAGGAGTCCTACCAAGCCTGTGTCTCTCTAGCCCTCAGCACATTTCTGCGTTTTGACCATTGTCCCCTTCCTGCCCCTTGCTGTAGGTAAAGGATTTGTCCCCCCCCCAACCCCATAGTTTACTATGGACATGGCACCTAGAGATGTTATGACAGTGACACCCATATATCAGCAACCTGGATGCTACAGTTGCCAGGTTTACCATATTTGCTTTATAGTAAGTGGATACATATGGCTTGGATACATATATTTGAACTAGTCACAAATAGGTAAACAGAAACAAAGCCACCAACATGGGATGAAATGCCCTACTTTGAATACTGGCCCCAGCTGCAGGAGCAGTGTAAGAACAGGGTGAGAGGCGTGGCGCTCAGATGGCCCAGATGACATTGCTGCAGGTCTTCCATGGGCTTCTCAAGCTCAGTGTGGAAAAGGAAAGTCCTGGGGGGTCCGATGCAAACAGGCCATTAATAAGGCCCGAATCTAGGA